>JAHPZR010050988.1:0-10334 GCA_019787425.1 Platygyra sinensis | reverse complement strand
GGAGGTACCAGCGCCGCCATCTTTGCTAAATATGTGAAAACTCGTGGTTTTCCCGCGCGAAACACGCGTGTGATTGACGTCATGGACGTCATCTAAGCCAATGAAAACAGAGAAAAGAAAACTGTCACGAGTAGCGTGGTGGTGGGGCTGGCGGGGCAGGGAGGGTGAGGGAAGGTGAAGACGAAAGAAAGTATTTGTTACAGTGTCCGTCAAGCGAGCCGCGGAAACGAAATATGCAATGCTGAAAAACAAGGTGGACAGAAAAATCTGGGCCATCTGTAATAAAGTTTTGGATATTTAACAAGTTTTTAGGACAGGATGGGCTCCTGGTTTGGGATTATTCATTTGATCCTGAAATATAATACTCCAGGTTTGTTACCAGGAATAAAAACAAATTATAAATTGTTTACATTGACAGAGCCCTCACTAGCTAATGGATACTTTACAATTTGTATTATAAGTTAACTTAAGTAACTGGAGGTGAAATTAAGTAACTGGGCTTATATAACAAAACAATAAAAAATAACTTTATTTTTATGACAACTGAAATTCTTTCATGCTCATTGGCTTATTTTCATTGTCACTAAGCAGACAGACCATGTATTATTCATGTAATACTTAATTGTAAAAAAAATGACATCAGTTTTCAAGCACCTCTCACTGTCAATTACAATGAATTTTGTCATAACATTGTCAAAGTAGTCTGCAGATCCACTCAGCTATCGCCTCATGGATCCACAGCTAATTTGACGAATATGTTATGACAAAACTCCTGATCAGGACAGACGCATGAAAAACTGAGGTCAATTGTTTAATATACAATGTACAATCATCTATGAAGTTTCAATTAGAGTTGGTGTTCAACAAAGAAACAGGAAATGAATAAACTGTCCTAAAACAATGAATACATAAATGCAAGCTCTATCTACAAAACCCTAGCACATGATTCCTTGAACTCTCAAAACATACTTTCTGCCTAAGATCCACAGGCTACTATTGCTGCTAAATCCCAGTCATTTCGTAATATTTATTGATATATGTTTATTTATAATTTATATCTACTCTCTTTTATTTTAATGTTATACAGGGCCCCCGTTGATACCAGTCCTGTGACGAAGGGGTTACCCTGTTTAAATATCAATTATTATTATTTATTATTTCCAAACTGTGAAGTAGAATTCTTTCTTCCCTCAGAGGCTTCGAGGGTGATATGCAATCAAAAAAAAGTCCAATATACTTGATTTTGTTTCCTTTTTTTCACACATTGCCTTATGCAGGAGTAAGAGTTTCCATACATCAAAATTGGCCTACTATCGTTTAAAGCTCTCAAAAAAACAGTGGAGGATGAAACTCTGAAAAGGGAAGTTAAACTTTATTCATATCATGCAACTTCAAAACAGAACATAATCCAACACTGACTACAAAATAGTAGCTACATCAAGTGCCTTTATTCAACCATAAGAGTGATTCATGCCACATCAAAGCAGCTATATTATTGTCCCAAAACAAAACATTGGCCAAGTTGGGTCCCAACGTAATCCTTTTCTTGCCGACCACGACTGAAATCACTCTATATGTATGATACTGCTGGGACTGATCAGTCAGTGACTAGTCTCATTGAAGGCAACAATATCAAGACAAATATTGAGCTAAAGATGGCACTAATATTGTTTACTCTATCAAGCCTTTGAATAAAAATAAATATACTAAAACAAATTAATATACTAAAACGCCACTTGGCTCTGAGTCTTAAAGAAATAAAACAGAAGAAATCACATCAACGTCAACTTATTTGATTTATATTTAAGATTTTGAGCCAAATATCAAAATTGCCAAGTATTTCACTTAGCAATGTTAGTAAAATGTAAAGTTATAAGTAAAATGACTCAAGGTGCAGAAAACAAAAATGAAATAGAACAAAATACAAAGCACTATCAAAAAGGGACTTACACCCCTTCTAGCAAGTCCAAAACAATCCCACAATTGGTTCCTAAGTTATTCATTCATTTTCCAAATTTCTTTCACACACAATACATATATCTCCTCAGTCAGCAACAGTAATCTATTTTCAAAATTCTCTTTACCTTTCTATAACTGTTGTTTTGCAAGACCGGTCACAAAGCGACCAGCTTGATCAACTGAGGAAAACTTCTTGAAACTATTTAACAATTATTCTTTGAAATCGAGGTGAATAGTGGCAGAATATTTACCGAGCGCGCGAAGCACAGCGAGGTAAATATTCTGCCACTATTCTCCGAGATTGAGAAGAATAATTGTTTTAGTATATCCACAGGAAGTGATCTCAACAACATTTCAGAAGGAAACCATTAAAAATCGATTTAATTGACCTCTCAATTCATGCGTGGAAACGTGCAAGCTGTACAAAGCATGCGCGAATTCGCGAACTATTTACAGAATCTTTGAACATGGAAAATCTATATTAATCTTCGAAAAAACCTCGTGACAGTCTAGAATAATGGTCCTTAAATACCGTTCAAATCAGTGTGAGTCAAAAGTATGCTTTATTCAAAAGTATGCTTTTATTTTTGTTTGGCTTACGCATTATTCACTCGGTAGGGGGTGAATAAACGCTCATTAGCCAGAGATAGTCGAACCAATCAGATTGCTTAAAACACCAAGAATCACTGAGTGTGTATATACTAATAAAAATTAATCCTCTCAAAGTGATTCAAATGAAAACTTTTATCACTGGTCAACTCTGTTATCCTACTACAAAAAAATATAAAAAGATTACATTAGGGTTCCCAAAAGCATCCCTATTTACTATTTATTTATTTTACCACAAAATACAAATAATGATAAAAAACCAGGCAATCACACAAAAGGCAAATAAAAGTGGCGAGGAAGCCCAAAAAAGAAACCATGGGGCTTATAGATATTGGGCTCCCTCAGAGTAAAAAAATAAAGTTAAAGTGCCTATGAAGTAAAAAATGATTACCGCTAATTTGAAAGGCCTTTTAAAGTATAGAAGAATGGCGTTTTTCTTTTTAGAATATCTTTTTTCGTTTTAGAGATATTTACGTTTTTGTGAGTAAAGTGATGACGTCATAGGTGGTTTCACTAATACAGTACAGCACTCAATATAGAATATCTCTGGAAATATTAAAGCGGTGTTCTTCAAACTTGGCATCAGGACTGTACATCACAAAAGAAGCCAAATGACACCTGTCGTGCTGTTGCCATGACAACAGTTATGCTTTAATTGAGACTAAAATTTCCAGATTTTATCCTAAACAAGGACCATCCACTCACAACAACCTAGCAGGGATAGTTAAGGCAATATGGGAACCATTTGTGTGTCGAGCTAGACCCTCTGTCCCACTTTAAAAGATTGCAATTAGGGATATTTGGTTTTTCACAGAAGGAGACTGGAGCCGACAGTGTTGCCATGGCAACAACATAGGTGGTGTCATTCTGTTTCTTTTGTGATGTACGTTTCTGGTGCCAAGTTTGAAGAACACTGCTCCAATATTTCTGGAGATATTCTTGATCGAGTGTTGTACTGTTTTAGTGGAACCACCTATGATGTCATGACTTTCCTCATTTGCATAATACAAAAACGTAAATATCTCTAAAAATAAAAAAAGATATTTCCAAAAGAAAAACGCCATTCTTCTTTACTTTGAAAAGCCTTTCAAATAAGCAGCAATTATTTTTTACTTCATAGGCACTTTAACAGTAACAGTAAGGCCAGGATCGAAGGTAAAATACAATGAAGGCAAGTATAGGTTAACTAGTTACATGGACTAAGTTAAAAAAAAAAGTATGGTTAAATATAATAAAGTATATTATAACAAGCAATTCATCTGATTCTTAAGAAAAAGATGATAACACTGGCCACCTACTCCGAGGATAAAACCACCTACTTCCAAACTTCACAACCCTGTAAATGACAGATGACAAAACACACAATAAGATACTGGAGCTTATCCTGGTTTCAGTAGCATGAAGTGACTAGGAGTTTTTCTTCTGCCCCTCTGGATAGGATGCTGGTCCATTGCAGGGTTCCCCAAGCATTAAATTTGCTGGTACCCATTTATACACCTGGGTGGAGTGGGGCACTGTGAGAGTAAAGTGTCTTGCCCAAGAACACAACACAACGTCCCCAGCCAGGTTCTCCACTTGGACCAATGACTCCGGAGATGAGTGCAATAACCATGGGACCACCACGCCTCCCAAACTATTGTTGTGCACTACTAGAATATTCTATTTAACAAATTATTAGATTATGAGCTCGAGATTTCTATCGTGCGATAGAAATCGAGAGCAAATAATCTAATTGTCTTAGTATAAATCTACTAGTCGTTCAAAACTTTCATCTAAATTCTCTTCACAGACACTTCGAAAACACGAAAAAGCGGCCCCCAGTGCAAGCTGCTACGCTACTCACTATCCATCACAGAATAGAACGTTAGTAGCATAGCCAATCAGAGGACGGCATTCGTGATAGAACGCTAGTAGATTTATACTAATACCTGATATACAAGTGAATAAATATTAAATACAGAAATCTCATAATGGTCAGAGATTTTTCACTCAACAACAACGGGAATAACTTGAAAACCGCAAGGTTCATTTATCCGCCTGTTAGTAGTTTTTTTGTTACTTTCCATGTAAATGTGATTTAAGTATTTAGAGTGAATAAAGCATTGTTACTGTTGTTGCTGTCTTCACTAGTATTGGTTCTGTCATAAACACCATGATACATGGTTGTTTTCAGGGTCAACTTGATATCACACTTGCCCACAGTGCTACATCATAAAATAAGTTCTACTAAATATGCAAACAAGTTTAAGGGTTTAAGAGTTTTCCAATTATTTTGGCACCTGTACTTGTTCCTTCATAACCTCAGTGGAATCCCAATTTTGTAACCCTTGAGATTTCAAACCTGCAAATGACTTGTACCAAAAGTCATACCCACCCATTAGCCAAACACTGTAATTTAGCCCCTGATTTCTTGAACTACCTAACTTTTCAAATCAATTTTTGTTTGCCCTGGAGGTTTGAAACATTGGATTCCACTGTAGTAATGAAGACAAAAGGTGAAGTCCACACTCTTACTACAGTACCTCAACCCAACAGGCCAATGCAGAAACATTAGAGGACTGGGAAAGAATGTGGTTGTTTTCCATTTGCTTGAAAAAGTAAGATATTCAAATGAAATATCAACAAAATTTGACAGTCCCTACCAAGAATAAAAGTATTTTAGAGGAAGAAAATGGAAAAAAATGGTAGCTCTTAAAACATCACCTAAAGTAGAGAGTTTGTATGGAATTGCAAGTCTCCCATTTGAAAAATTGCCCACTGAAAACTTTTAAACTTGGCTGGGTAGCTTATTTCAGTTGAAATGTTTAGATTTTCAATCTAATCAATATTATAAGAAACTCATCCAATTCTCTCATGTTTCTGCAATGGGCTATGCAGCATCATGTGGCTACGAATATCGCTGCTACCTTGGGCGGGATGCCACTCCATATCAGGTCTCTCCCCACGGACTGCAACAGTTTGTCTAACGGTGAATCTGCACACATGTGTTCTCCTTAGCAGACAAGGAGGTAGTGTGAGAGTGAAAAATAATAATTATTGTCTTGCCCAAGCAATTGAACCCAGATGGCTTTTTAAACTTAACTTTAAAGGCCTGATCATAAGCCCACTGAATGGCCAGGGCTCCAGTTGCAGTGCACCATGATCAAAACCAACTGGTTATAAAATGCAGCCATGTGCAACGGTTACAGTATACTATAACATAGCCATGTAGGTATGTAACTGTTTTACCCCACATTCATTGGCATTTATTGCAGGAGTTTAACAATGGTTATTTCACTCAAGCTTGCTGACTCAATTTATCCCTTGCTGGTTTAACAGAACAGTCCACAACACCACCAGTCTGTTAGTTTCCAACTGGTTTAAAACTTACAGTAATACACTTTGGCAGAACTTCCGGACCATGGCGAAATGTTTTGATATATTTCTTTTAATCTAAATGCAACCCTATAAACTTAGAGGAAGTGTCCCAATTTTTTTCAAATGCATTACAGTATGCAATTTTTTCACCTACATTTTTGAGAAACAAATCTTCTGTAAGGGCTTCCCTCTCATCTGCAAAGGACTGTCTTGTAGGGTACATTACCTCTCTCTTATATATTTGCCCAGTTACCTTGAAATTAAGGTCTTCATACAACAAGGGCTTAAGAAAAACAATGTCAGTAAAAATGGTCCATAGCTAAATGTAAGTCATATACCCTACACTGAGGTATCATGGTAGGTGAATTTGTACGAAAAATGTGAAAAATCTTCTTTTTGCTGTTCAAATTGGGAAAACTAAGATAAATTGTTTGAAAAAATGGGAAAAAAGCTTTTTTACTTATTAAAGTGGTACTACGATCTCAAATTTTCAAAAACATTTGAAGTAAACGTGAATCGAACAAACACGGTAAACTTTGATACCCGCTGGACTTCAGGAGCCAAGAAAAAAGGAGGTTTTCAGATTTCCTTAGCAACAGACTTGTAGTTATGCTTCTCCCCCCTTAACCCTTTGCCTCCTGGATTTTTTGGCCAAAAATCCCTTTTTGGACATTTTGGAGATTTTCAGGCTGAATGTTGGGCAAATTAGCTGCAATCTAGTCCAAAATGCATTTGCAGCATGGCAGCTTGCATTTCTTGCCACCAGCATCGTGTTTTACGGCATTTTGGCTCGGGCATGTGCAAAAATCAAGACTAGAAAGGAGACTAGAAAGTGACCTATGGCTTTAGGCTTTTCGATTTTTGTAAATTTTTTTCCCTTTCCTTTTTGTCCTTTTCTTTTCTTTTTGCTGCAGTGATTGACCTTCTACTGGGCTTGCTTGCAGTTAAAAAACTTCCAAGAAAGCATCATCGGGACAGGCAATTTTTACCACGGAGTAGCCATGTTTCATGGCAGGAAATTTTGCTTTGAGTTTTTCACTTAACTCTTTGAGCATTTTTGTGCATATCTCAGGTTCCATTGAGCCGATCACTCTGATATGGGTATTTTGGGAAAGATCTCTTCCTCCTGCAGCAGTTGCCTACAGATGATGCCAATTTTGGTCAAAATGGATGACGCCAGAAGTGGAAGAAAGGCCAAGGTTCATACGACCCGAACAAGAGTCAAAGGGTGAAGTTTGAAAAATGTGTAAAATATGGAAATGAGATAACTGATGATGTCAAACACTCAAGTCAATACTATCTCAAGTAAATAAATAGAGCTATCTTGGCCAATTTGCAGTGCAGACCATTGAAACTTTGCAGGCTAATAGTTCTACGGGAAACATGTCTATGGCTATAAAAGTTTTGTTCCCATGGCAACTCACCCTTCTCCAGTCCCCACCCACTTGATGTAATGTTAGCAATTTTCAGTTAAAAAAACGCTAAACAGGGCCACAAACTCAAGCTAACATATTTATATGCCTGCAGGATCATGCATGCGAGGCACCATTTGCAAATATGAAAATGGATTAATGAAGGTGGCCAGAAATGCCTTTTATTTTGGGAAGGTCTGGAACCCAGTATATTGCCATGGCTCATATTGTGGAGCACCTTTAGTAGAATCTTACTGCAATTGCCCGAGATATCTCTTTTCATCATATTTGATTGAGTATATAACATCATCACTTGGCTAATGTGCATATTTTAAAAATTTCATTATCTCTGGTAAGAAAAGAGATGTTATTTTCAAGATAGTAAACAAGATTTTTCTTCTCATACAGACTACTTGTCTATGTTTTAAAATGGCTTCATTAGGAAAGATGAGATTTTTATCATAGTACCACTTAAAAATAAAGAGGAAAAACTATTTTTAAATCTCATTAAACCCTTACAACACGTTCACACCTCTAATTAAAATTCACCACCAGTTGTCAAGTGTAAAGAAAATTGCAGTGTCACAGTTCATTAATGCATGCAAACTGTTCTCATGATCTTGTTATTTCAACACAAGTTAGCTTTCCTTCAGATCAAATTTTCTATATGTCAGCATGAAACAGCAAGAAATTTGTTGTCCTATTTCCTCTTCAAATAAAACCTGGTGGAACCCACAGGTTCAGTATCAAACCAGAAAGATCTTTGGCTCTGAGCAAAGAAAGATGATTGAAGGAACTCAAGGACACTAGTCCTGCCAATCCACCTACATTGCTACCTTAAGGCACTACAACAGACTATTTTGTAAAGAAATTACCCACTTGTTGTGTATTCCAGCTGTAAAATTTGGTAATTTTTATAGTTACAATGCCTGTTTTGAAGATTTGTCACATTTATGTTTGTGTCCAGCTTTCCAATCTTGTACCTGACACTTCCTGCCACAGTAGTAAACACTTTTGCATCCACCACATCTCTTGAATTCTCCTGCTTTAGCCTCCTTCTTTCCACATGCTGGGCAAGTATAAAGTTCCACTTTTGAACTGTTCTTCTTTTGAAGTTCAACAAATGCTTGGCATAAGCTCATTATAATTATGGGATAGATATTGTGACAGACCCTTTTGCACATGAAGGCCAGTCGTGGGCATGATGAAAATTTTTCTCTCTCAATTGAATTCATTGTGGTGTTCACATGGTCAAAATCAAAAGCAACCATGCGTCCAACATTTTTGCCATCTTTATCTAAACACATTTCTTCATTCAGGATAACATCACCAGGGGGAGTACACTTATAGAAAGGCACTGGGTTCTTGTCCCCAGCCAAAATAGCAACAAAGTGCTTGTAAAACTTATTGGGATCTTTACAAGGACATGAATCCTTAAGGCAAACATCAGGAATATCAACATCATTTTCCCCATTTTCTTTGGGCTCAGAGGAAGGATCAGGTTGGTTATCACTCTCCTTTGCATTTTTCTCGTCATTACAGTTGTCCTCTGGGGAGGGGTCGTCTTGCTCTGGTGTATCTTCTGCATCTTGGTTTACAAGGCTTTTCTTTTGACGGCTATATAACTTGCTGGTCTTTGCAAAGGTTCCCTTGCAAGTCTTGACTAGAGCCTTTGATTCTGTTGTCAAAATCTTTTTTCTCTTGGCTTCAGGGAGCAAAGTCCACTTGCCTTGGAATTCAGTAGCAAAAGAAGGAATCAAAGTTTTTGACAAAAGGTCTATGCCAATTGTTTTAGCACTTTCCATACTCGCTGAATTGTCATTTGTTTTTTCCTCTTCTTTCAGTTTATCAACATCATAAACAAGAAACTCAAGTCTTGAACGAAACAAATCACACAATTCCTTCATTTGCTCATCTCCAAGCTTACTTGTGCAGTGCTTCATGATAGCCACCTTAAAGATTGTTGCACAAGATTCTGAAAAAGTGGAGAGAACTAGTTCGGCCTGTGCTTTAGAAGATAGTGCCTTAACAAAGCCTGGAAGGGCCTCAGCTTCAACAGCCTCCTTCATAGCTTTTGTCGGCTTAGTTCTCCAATACAAGTTAGCAAATGAATGCTCTAGAAATGTATGAAGGGCTTCTTTGAAACAATGCATGGCTGATGTTTCAAAGTCATGGTTACTGCCAAACTTGAAAATAGCAAAAAGCAATTTTGCCATATTGCTACGCACTTTCTCAGAACCAAATTCAGCATTACCATCGCGATCAACACAGGTCCTCACATTATTTGGCCCAAACCAGTGGTTGTCTTGATCATATAAACCAATATCTGTACTCAAACAAATGTTGCATTTTGTGTCCCGAATCTTTCTGGCATCAGGCTTCCTATACCCATCGTATAAACATTCAGCTGAAAGGTCATTGTGTGTGATATTTAAAATCACATCAATGGCAGGATTTTTGGCATCAAGTGTTTTACCCAGTTTCCAGTCTTCTTCAAGCCTACGCCAGGAATGAACCATAACTGCAGCTTTTTCTAAATCTCCTCTCCAGATGTACCACAATGCTTGCTGTTTAGCCATTCCACTGAATCTTTCATAGTTGTCAGGACTTGTCAATTTTCCAGCCGCAGTTTTCTTCCAAGTCTCTGCCTCTTCATAAGCTTGGATAGCCCAGCCAGCCTGCTGTAACAAGCCTGACAACTCCTCATGACCCATAAGGCTTCCAGATGGGTAATTAGGAGGGTCAGGGGGAAGTGGACACTTGTGAAACCCCAGCTCAATATCATCAATAGACCACAGTTTCAGATCCCCTGTGATTCCATCTCGGGCTTTTGTTATATCGCGACCAGAGAGACTCCTTAGCCTAGCACGGAAGAAGTCCTCGGGAGCGGCATGGCGGCAATAATGTGCAACTTGCTTAAAATACTCAAAGGCATTCGCCGTATCAGTGTCTGGAAAACCGAAACCTTTTTTGATAGACTTCTTGTGTAGTGGAAGT
>JAHPZR010050986.1:0-16240 GCA_019787425.1 Platygyra sinensis | reverse complement strand
TGATTTCATACGTTGGGGCCTGGGTACGAGTCCGTCTATTATGGGATTAACAACGCAAGACCCATATATTCAGAAAGAGCACACCGAGCTTTACAAAATCTTAAGTTTCGTGTTAATTGGGCCAATATTGAACAAGATACGGCCATTCAAAAACTTCAAAATTTGCAAAGAAATGTATGGATTTCCGGACAAGTGTCCGGCAATCCATACATTTGTTACTCAAATTTTGAAGTTTTTGAACGGCTGTATCTTGTTTGATATTGGCCCAATTAACACGAAACTTGAGGATTTTGTAAGGTCGGTGTGCTCTTTCAGAATATATGGGGTCTTGTGTTGTTAATCCCATAATAGACGGACTCATACCAGGACCCTCACGGTATGAAATCCGGCAATTACAGCGACGAGCTACACACAACTAACCAGATCTCAACATGTTTTCAAAATACGTAAATGGCATTTTACTTACATTAACTTTCCTTGCCGTTTAAAAGTGAGTGATTTTACAGCGGAACGTATATGCTGATTTCAGTGTAATGCCAGACTTGGAGATTTTTACTTAGTTGTGTCCTGTAGCTTTACATAATTTATAAATAATTATTTCCCTGCAGGTAATGAGGTCTGTAGTTGGCCAGTTTTCCAAAGCTTCAAAGGGAGACATCTCTGATCAGGACATCACACGAGCGAGTGAGTCTCTCTGGAAACAAATACCAGCATCATTGAAACTTCCACTCGGTGCTAAAAGCTTAGAGTGCAAAATGATCTGTCTGGTAGAAGTGATGCTTTGAAGGACAAACGAACAAGCAAATTTACTGATAGTGGGAACAGTCCTTTTGTTTTATTTTTGGGTCACGACTGGTCTGAAGTAGCCTTGTCGACTTCGGTGCTTAGAAAAATCTGGAAGTGATAGTGTTTGAGGGGAGGGAAGTTAATGAGGTAGCTTAGTGTGTAGTGGAGTTTTAGCAAACCAGCCAGATGTTCTGGTTTTATTTGAGAAATTTGATGGCTTCTCTGAGGTTTTAGTGTAGTTTTCCCTAGACATGTAAGCTACCTATAAGAAATATTATCTTTAAGTTGGAAGCAAGTTTTTTTTTTTTCAAGAGAATCCATTCACTTCATGTCCCCCGCGGAAACCAACCACGTAAAAGCCTACCGACAACACTTGCATGAAGGCGAGAAGCATCCCTCCCCCCCACCCCCAGGAGTTTTCGCACGATTATTCACTATGGCGGCGTCATATCATTACCTTTTGGTCCCAAGCGCTGGAAGACGATTCAAATTACTTTCTGAATAAATATGGTGGCCTGAACTTTTGTTAAAATGCAATTACAATGAAAAATTTCTGAGGCAAACCAACTTGCCGCATTTCTACAAGTCAATGCTACAACATTTTCTGGAGCTTAAGGTAGCCTACAATTGTGATTTTGGCCAAGATTTGGTATTATTTAATAACAAAGAAATCTTAATTGAAAACAAGACCATATTTTATAAAGAATGGTTACAGAAAGGAATCTTCCTTGTTCAGGATCTTTTACACGAAAATGGCCAACTTCTTACTTTCGAGGAGTTCATCCAAAGGTATGATGTTGAATGCAATTTTCTAAATTATAAGCAAGTTGTTTCCGCAATTCCTAAGCACCTTCTCGATAAAGCAAAAGAAAAACAAGTAGACAAGCGCACCTTTCTTGCAGAGAGTGCATTCCAACTCTCTCCAAATACCACCATAGATTTGCACAAAATGAAAAACAGAGACTACTATTGGCTTCTCATTAACAATGACGATGTAGAGATAAAGGCACGCCCAAAATGGCTCGCGACCTACAAGCGGTAGACCTTAATTTAGACACCTTTTTTAATCGCGTTAAAAATGTCTGTAAAATAACAAGCTTAAAGAATTCTACTTTAAACTGATCCACAGAATAGTGGTGACTAAAAAAGAGCTTTCCTTCTACGGTATGGAATCAGACATGCTGTGTTTATTATGCCAAGAACCCGACTCAATAAGTCACACTTTCGTAGACTGTCACTGGTCAAAACACTTCTTTTCTGAAGTCATTAAGTGGGTAAATAAAGAAGATGGCACCACTTTCTCGCCTTCTCCTCTTGAAATACTGTTTGGTTTGGAGCAAAAGGACTATCCTCAAGTCGCTAACAAGTCAATAATAAAATTTAATTTCACACTGTTATTCGCCAAGTATTATCTATATACACAAAAATTACTTAAAAAGGAAATAAACATGAAAGAATTCACTAGAAAGCTCACTTCTAACTTCAAATCGAAAAGTTATTTTAAGTTGTAACAATACTGCTCTTTAGCCCTCCCCTCAACTCTGTCCCCCTAAAGATCTACACAGAAGTGGAATATTAAGTAGGGTATCTATATCGAAATTAGTGTAAGGGTATGTAATTGTAAGTTTTATTGTAAGTATTGAAAGTATTGTAAGTAATATTAGTATTGTTAGCAATGTATTATTGTAAGTAGTTTAGTATTGTTTGTAAAGTGGGTGTTCCAATAAAATAACTTGAATTTAAAAAAAAAAAATCATTACCTTTTGGTGATCGAATCGGGAAAAAAGGATTGTGAGCATTCCAATAAGAAGGCAGATAAACAATTATAAAACAGTGCCGTTCCCGGCTCTCGTCTTCGTTCCTTACTGCGCAAGCTTGACGAAATTGTCCTTTCAAAATTGCATGCTCGGTTTTGCTGTTGGTGGTAAGCTTTCTTCTTTGGAATGAAATACTTTAGCTGTTGTTAATCTTACTTCAGGAACCAGATGAAAGCGCATCTACTCATGAACAGTGAAAGTCAAGATACGCTATTTGAGGACATTGGCTTTCAGGTGAGTTTTCTACCTCTCGGAATGTAATCGTGTCTTTGAGATGGCCTACAAACCTAGCTTTGTAAAAGTACTGTTGTAAGAAAATTATTAAAATCTAAATAGATTCAAATAAATAGATTTAAATAGGTCACTGTCGTTTGGATATAAGTTGGCATTGGCTGCATGTATACTATAAGCCGAAGTATTTTCTAACTTATGGATTTTAGTCTTCGTACGAGTCTCCAAATTCTAATATATTGAACAAGATCATGCGAATTTTCCTTTTAAAGATGAGTTTTTGGTAGTGTTCGGAGCTCAGTTGGTATCTCATCCCACAGTTTTTTGAAAACGATTTTCGTTCAATTTCAAGTTTTGATCTTTTAACGAGAGTATGGACGGGAACAAAATGCCTTATGTTTGACAGTAATCCAATGGTTTTGCTAAGTTTCAGTGTTAAAGAATCAATGTAGTTTTTCTATGATAGTTTGTAATCGATTAGGACACGGAGGTATTTCACATAATTTGTACATTCCAGGTAAGCTAATGTATTTGCTCGGTGATCGTTGATGTATATTGTAGAAAGAGAGGTAAGGACGAAAAATTAAAAGAAAAATACACGAAAGATGTTGTAAATGTCACTCTCAGATTTAAGCTAACGGACCAGCGGGTGTTCACTGTTTGATTTCTCTCATTAGATATCAACCAAGGGAAGTTACACGTCACCTCTAGAAGCTGCCACGGCCGTTGATTCTATTTCCAAGACCGATATCTTGACGGTAAGAAGTGCCTCATTGTTAATGGGATAATCTGCGTGTAAGTAGTTGTTACAACGTGCTCCAAAAATCCTCAAGAATTTATTATGGTTAGCCCTCTCTGATAAAATCATTTGATATCTTTGTCGTAGCTTGTAGAAGCATTTTGTTTATGATTAAAGCCTTAACGTAATGATTTTAGCACAGAATTGACCTAAAACAGCAAATCCTCGTGACACTGCTCTTTTGACTATCCCTGTTCGGTTTTGTTTTAAGTACTATCTTTTGATGTTTTTCTGCATTATGAAACTTTACTTTTTGCGTTTCTAGGAGGGACAAAATGACCTCAATTTTCAATGTCGCACCCTGTTCTCGGCTCTTGTAGACTATTCCCGCTACAACATAGCAATGAACCAATATCAGCTTCGTATGCATTAGCTCGCGTTCTGTCCCTGTAGCATGCGTCCTCTACGTACATACGAATGTGGCTGTCCCCGCAATACAGCTGTTTCGAGAAAGGTTGTCTTACAAAAGCGTAAAAGTGAACGCCACAATGTCGAAAATTATTATAGATAAGATGGTCTTACACTTGACTGATTGAAACCTAAGGTATTTCGGCGTTAGAGAAGGAAGCAGCACAAACGCGTGTATTCATGCATTCTCTTTCCTTCTAGCTAAACACCGTGAACCTCAACCAAGTAGCGTCAAACTATTACTACCCATAATACCAATCGGCATTGTAGCGTGCGGTTTGGTGCTCTTGTGGGACAACCTTTGTCGTCTTTGTCGAAACGACTGTATATCCCATATCCGCGCATGTAACAAAGTGTGCGCCCTCCTTATTGATCTACCAGTCCATTCACGATCTCATCAGTCCGATCTAACCTACCCACAATGCCCAGATCAAAGATCTTCTTATTGTTAATCGTCGATGTCGTTATTGCAGGTCGCCAAACGTGTGTTCTCTGGCAAGCCTTCACTGTCAGCCGCAGGCGATGTGTCTACGATGCCGGGTTTGGACGAACTCTTCTGACCTTGTTTCTATTACATCGTTCAGTGATTGTTCCGCAATGTGTTTGCATTGTTAATTAATTGGTGATGCTGGGTCATTTGATAAGACATACATTATTTTTAACGATGACTGATTGTTCATGGCGCCAATGGCTCGTTGTAAAGAAATGAATATTCGTCAATAAACGCGTCGCCTTGCTCTTGGCGCCCTAAGCTATGATGACATGGAGAATTTGCTCTTTGCTTAGCTTGCTTGAAGCAGTTTACGCTTTGCGTTCACAAGTCTCATACGAACAATTTGTTGCCACTTGGACAATACGCTCAATTTTACTGAATGGCGTCTAAATTCGTTAATACAGAGGCCACCCAGAGTAACTATAAGAGCTCAAGTGTTTTAGTTGGAGGTTTCCTGTTAACAGTTGGTGGTCGAAAATAGGGAAAGGAGTGAAGACCGGGACAAACAACTACTAAATTAGAGGAGTTTATATCTAAAACCATTGCTTTAAACGACAGTTCAGAGGGCAATTTCTTTATACCAATTCCGGCATAAAGGGGCTGATAGAAGGAGGGAAAAAAGCAAACTTAGATGTATAACTGTATCCCGCGGTCGTTGATGTTTTTTTTAATGATCCAAAGCTATTACATTTTAACTAGTTCCATATGCAAGCAGCTGCGCCCTCATACCATAAATTAAATTTAACATGTTTTTTCTCAGACATTGTTGTAAGCCGCGATATCAACTTGCGCCTATCACACCCTTCCTGATCACGCTATCATCACTATGATCATATTGGGCTGATGTCCTTAGTTATGAGCTTCAGCATGACAGATTTTGTTCTCTTCTGCTGGTGAAATCTCCACAATCGTAAAGAACGAGTCAGAAGTATGAAGGAAAGAGGAATTTTGTGTCAGCACTGTCCATGGACGAAGGTCTCCAGTTGTTTCGAGAGTGTTTTGTTAACCAAACCTAAACAGACAAAATGTTGTCTACTTAGGAACATAAACGTGTCCATCCGCACCCCAGGGGCGTAATCACTTTCTGTGGGTGGTGCTTCTAACTAATCTAATAAAGGCGTTATGCAACCATCATTTTCTCTTGATTGCAACACAATAATTATCCTCATGCTCAAAATGGAATAATGAAGTTTGGATTTAGTTTTATAGGTATGTTGTAATCTAGGACTTCTCGAGGAATCTTGGAAAAATTTCGTCGCAAAATAGCAATTTAAAAGACACCAACAACACCTCAACATTCTCAATATCAAAGATACCGAAGGTCACGAGGAAATGTTAATGTGATGAAAACAAGAAACAAGCATTTGCAAAAAGGCGTAACAGATTCCTATTGCTTTTTTTTCCGATATCAAGAGATTATACTTGATAATCACTTCTCGGTATTTATTGTCTGGTATGTTCTAAATTTGGAACCTGGTGCAAAATGGGGATCAAATTTGATGACCCCAAAGAACCCACCATTTAGCTCACTCGTGCCCTTGGCAAGCTACTATCCGATTTTTATTTTGTTAAAACTGGATGTTCCCGTGCACGATTGTTTTGTCCTGAAAGTAACAATATTAGATTATCTCGAGATTTCTATCGCGTGCGCCCTCGTCTACTATCACGCAAAGAAATGACCAGAAATCGAGAGCGAATATTCCAAATGTCGTAGAATAAATCTACTGGTCGCTCAAACTGACTTTATCTAAATCCTCTTCAGACACTTCGAAAACTCAAAGAAACGGCCATCATATTTTCAACAACTGCACACTGCTACGCTACTCATCATCTATCACGGAATAGATAGTAGGTTGCGTAGCCAATCAGAGAACGCCATTCGTGATTGCAATTTAGATAGACCCCGGCTATGGCCTTCCTTGGAATTTTCTCATCCAATTATTTGTCAAACGAAACCAGACATTATCTTATTACATATACTAATATTTCATCTGCGTTTCTAGAATTTGGACGATTACACGGCAAGGTTAACGTGGCGCGCACTGTATAGTATTTTCCCGGGAATCTGATGCCGAATTATCGCGGTCAAAAGGAGGCGATTTAATTTAAGCGCTACCGGGTTCTAATCCGTTATGGGGCTGGGATCGGAAGCACTACGCAACTAAACCAAAAAGCCGAGAATGCTGACGTTGATTTTGTCCATTTAACGCATCAAACTGTAAAAGGCTTAAATTACCGCATTTTGAATTATTTTTTTAAAAGGAACATTTCTTCATTGTCTCGGGCACCTCTTCGAAAAAATTCTAAATATACTGAAAATCGTTTGGCTTTAGCATTTAATCAATGATATCGCCTATCTTGTGATTTTGCTACCTTCCTAATAATGTTACATAATCGCGATTTGCGCGTAATGGCTTTTTGAAATATTTTTGCAGTGAGTAAAAACGGTTTGCATGAAAACATTGTCTGTGAATCGTATAGAAGTCATCTTTTTTTAAAATTTTCTTTACTTGGCATGTAAATATTATTTTCATTCTATTCCCGACCTTTTGTTCAAAGAGGATTGCGAAACATTGCTAAAAATACCTTGACCTCATTCTTTTGTTTTAGGCTGAGTTGTAATCTCTTTAGGTAAATATTCGGTGTTTCTTTTCAAGTTGAAATCTGGGTTCCGGTTGGGCGGTGTGAGGTCATCGCCCCCTACTTGCTGCAGAGTTGTCTTGAGTGTCTGTGAAAAGACCTAAAAAGGCAAACGTTTGTTTTAACAGCTTTTGACAACTGGTATAACGGTATGCCTAACATTTAAGGCTTGCCGTGATTTAGTATTTTAAAACATGAAAGAGTAATCCAAAATTAACATGGAGGAACTCGAATATCATCCCAAGTTTGAAAAGCATGCCAAAATAACTCCGGCAGTAGGGTTTTAGCACGAACTGGCGACGTGTTTTCGTGCAGATCAGTGGCGGATTTCCCCCCCTCCCCCTCCCCCTTATTTTGGGTGAAAAAAGAAGAAATGAGTGAAGGAGGAAAAGCCGGCTGGGCAAGTAAAATAGAACCGGGCCTCCTCCTTGGCTGAAAGTCTGGATCCGCCACTGCAGATGACCAGTGCAGTGACTCTGGACGTCCACGTGGCAGCATATGTTGCAAGCGTTGTGTAGGAGGTACATTGATTTGCAGCATTCCCCGTCCTACTTACCTCAGAATCGACACTTGTAATGCAGCCCAGGTTTTATGTAAAATGTTCCGCAGAAAGCGTAATTTAAGCCCTCCGAATGGCGCAGAGCTGGTTTGTTCAAAGTCCAATTAACTTCTAATCCTGGCTTGGCGTTAAACGATACAAGATAAACGACAAACTGACATCCACAGCAAAAAAAGGAGACAAACAGAAACTAAAAGCAAAAAAATTAGCCGTGTCCCGGTTGCAATTGCCACCAAGAATATGTTCACCGGAGAATTTCTATTTTGAATTTTAGTCAAAACTTGTCGGTCTAAAGCGGGTTATTTAATTTAGTAGCGAAACTCATCACCTGTAGCAAAATTACCGTGGTATCAAACAGAGTAGACTAACGTGTTGAACAATTAAAGTCACTGTCAAAAGTATTTAATTCACTTGTGGGAGCCTAAAAGTAACAAACAAAATTCTCATTCTTCAAAAATGTGCTTTCGGCCTCATGTTCTTCGGTTATTTTTATGAGAATGGTTACTTGCATTGATTTGTCGTACACAGCTTACAAACCTTAACGAAAATCTCTGGAAATGAATACAGGATGGAGGGAGAGGGGCGTAACAGAGAGGGGGCTTATTAACTTTCCTTCCTGAAAAGGGGGGGGGGGGGGGGGGGCTTTATAGAGGATTTACGGTAAGCGAGTTAGGACGGAACACTTGTCTGCCTTAAGCTTTACTCCGAATAATTGACAACAAATTACACTGAACCAAGTCTTCTAAACTCCACGACATGCAGACATCACGATACGACGTCCTGTTGGAATTGGCTCACGCCTGAAGATTTTTCCAATTATTTTAAAACATTGCGTGAAGAACATTCCCACATACACTTTGTATTTTCGAGAATATGGTCATCGACTAACTTGGCGAAATGTTGGGCTTGCACGTGACCTTAATGCACTTAACTGATTGGAGGATCAGACTCACTGTTAAGCAGTAGATGGAGTAACTTATCTGTTCGACGAAGCAGTTCCGCTCACCTCTGTTAGTGGTCTTCCGGTTTAAAGTTTGTTTCTAATGAATAAAAATTACACGTAGCGTTCACGAAATCGACGCTTGGAATCTTCTGCTTCAAAGCAGTTGTATGCTCACAAAATTCAATCTTCGGCGACTGTGGTTAGAATGTGTTATCACTGATTCCCGTCTCTTACACAAACAAGGCGTGGGAGTATAGGTGGAATGGGTTACCGAGAGCTTTTAAACTATCCACCCCTTTGGACACATTTGGCAGCATTTCTATATTTTTAGCATGTGAAAGAAAAACCGGATGGTACGTTTTGCAAAACGCTCGTCAAATCAGAAGATAAGCCAGATTAATTATCTGTTACGATGATGTAATCTATTTCAATCTCTAAGAGTTTTAAACACACATAACGTACCATCCGGTTTTTCTTTCACATGCTAAAAATATAGAAATGCTGCCAAATGTGTCCAAAGGGGTGGATAGTTTAAAAGCTCTCGGTAACCCATTCCACCTATACTCCCACGCCTTGTTTGTGTAAGAGACGGGAATCAGTGATAACACATTCTAACCACAGTCGCCGAAGATTGAATTTTGTGAGCATACAACTGCTTTGAAGCAGAAGATTCCAAGCGTCGATTTCGTGAACGCTACGTGTAATTTTTATTCATTAGAAACAAACTTTAAACCGGAAGACCACTAACAGAGGTGAGCGGAACTGCTTCGTCGAACAGATAAGTTACTCCATCTACTGCTTAACAGTGAGTCTGATCCTCCAATCAGTTAAGTGCATTAAGGTCACGTGCAAGCCCAACATTTCGCCAAGTTAGTCGATGACCATATTCTCGAAAATACAAAGTGTATGTGGGAATGTTCTTCACGCAATGTTTTAAAATAATTGGAAAAATCTTCAGGCGTGAGCCAATTCCAACAGGACGTCGTATCGTGATGTCTGCATGTCGTGGAGTTTAGAAGACTTGGTTCAGTGTAATTTGTTGTCAATTATTCGGAGTAAAGCTTAAGGCAGACAAGTGTTCCGTCCTAACTCGCTTACCGTAAATCCTCTATAAAGCCCCCCCCCCCCCCCCCCCTTTTCAGGAAGGAAAGTTAATAAGCCCCCTCTCTGTTACGCCCCTCTCCCTCCATCCTGTATTCATTTCCAGAGATTTTCGTTAAGGTTTGTAAGCTGTGTACGACAAATCAATGCAAGTAACCATTCTCATAAAAATAACCGAAGAACATGAGGCCGAAAGCACATTTTTGAAGAATGAGAATTTTGTTTGTTACTTTTAGGCTCCCACAAGTGAATTAAATACTTTTGACAGTGACTTTAATTGTTCAACACGTTAGTCTACTCTGTTTGATACCACGGTAATTTTGCTACAGGTGATGAGTTTCGCTACTAAATTAAATAACCCGCTTTAGACCGACAAGTTTTGACTAAAATTCAAAATAGAAATTCTCCGGTGAACATATTCTTGGTGGCAATTGCAACCGGGACACGGCTAATTTTTTTGCTTTTAGTTTCTGTTTGTCTCCTTTTTTTGCTGTGGATGTCAGTTTGTCGTTTATCTTGTATCGTTTAACGCCAAGCCAGGATTAGAAGTTAATTGGACTTTGAACAAACCAGCTCTGCGCCATTCGGAGGGCTTAAATTACGCTTTCTGCGGAACATTTTACATAAAACCTGGGCTGCATTACAAGTGTCGATTCTGAGGTAAGTAGGACGGGGAATGCTGCAAATCAATGTACCTCCTACACAACGCTTGCAACATATGCTGCCACGTGGACGTCCAGAGTCACTGCACTGGTCATCTGCAGTGGCGGATCCAGACTTTCAGCCAAGGAGGAGGCCCGGTTCTATTTTACTTGCCCAGCCGGCTTTTCCTCCTTCACTCATTTCTTCTTTTTTCACCCAAAATAAGGGGGAGGGGGAGGGGGGGAAATCCGCCACTGATCTGCACGAAAACACGTCGCCAGTTCGTGCTAAAACCCTACTGCCGGAGTTATTTTGGCATGCTTTTCAAACTTGGGATGATATTCGAGTTCCTCCATGTTAATTTTGGATTACTCTTTCATGTTTTAAAATACTAAATCACGGCAAGCCTTAAATGTTAGGCATACCGTTATACCAGTTGTCAAAAGCTGTTAAAACAAACGTTTGCCTTTTTAGGTCTTTTCACAGACACTCAAGACAACTCTGCAGCAAGTAGGGGGCGATGACCTCACACCGCCCAACCGGAACCCAGATTTCAACTTGAAAAGAAACACCGAATATTTACCTAAAGAGATTACAACTCAGCCTAAAACAAAAGAATGAGGTCAAGGTATTTTTAGCAATGTTTCGCAATCCTCTTTGAACAAAAGGTCGGGAATAGAATGAAAATAATATTTACATGCCAAGTAAAGAAAATTTTAAAAAAAGATGACTTCTATACGATTCACAGACAATGTTTTCATGCAAACCGTTTTTACTCACTGCAAAAATATTTCAAAAAGCCATTACGCGCAAATCGCGATTATGTAACATTATTAGGAAGGTAGCAAAATCACAAGATAGGCGATATCATTGATTAAATGCTAAAGCCAAACGATTTTCAGTATATTTAGAATTTTTTCGAAGAGGTGCCCGAGACAATGAAGAAATGTTCCTTTTAAAAAAATAATTCAAAATGCGGTAATTTAAGCCTTTTACAGTTTGATGCGTTAAATGGACAAAATCAACGTCAGCATTCTCGGCTTTTTGGTTTAGTTGCGTAGTGCTTCCGATCCCAGCCCCATAACGGATTAGAACCCGGTAGCGCTTAAATTAAATCGCCTCCTTTTGACCGCGATAATTCGGCATCAGATTCCCGGGAAAATACTATACAGTGCGCGCCACGTTAACCTTGCCGTGTAATCGTCCAAATTCTAGAAACGCAGATGAAATATTAGTATATGTAATAAGATAATGTCTGGTTTCGTTTGACAAATAATTGGATGAGAAAATTCCAAGGAAGGCCATAGCCGGGGTCTATCTAAATTGCAATCACGAATGGCGTTCTCTGATTGGCTACGCAACCTACTATCTATTCCGTGATAGATGATGAGTAGCGTAGCAGTGTGCAGTTGTTGAAAATATGATGGCCGTTTCTTTGAGTTTTCGAAGTGTCTGAAGAGGATTTAGATAAAGTCAGTTTGAGCGACCAGTAGATTTATTCTACGACATTTGGAATATTCGCTCTCGATTTCTGGTCATTTCTTTGCGTGATAGTAGACGAGGGCGCACGCGATAGAAATCTCGAGATAATCTAATATTGTTACTTTCAGGACAAAACAATCGTGCACGGGAACATCCAGTTTTAACAAAATAAAAATCGGATAGTAGCTTGCCAAGGGCACGAGTGAGCTAAATGGTGGGTTCTTTGGGGTCATCAAATTTGATCCCCATTTTGCACCAGGTTCCAAATTTAGAACATACCAGACAATAAATACCGAGAAGTGATTATCAAGTATAATCTCTTGATATCGGAAAAAAAAGCAATAGGAATCTGTTACGCCTTTTTGCAAATGCTTGTTTCTTGTTTTCATCACATTAACATTTCCTCGTGACCTTCGGTATCTTTGATATTGAGAATGTTGAGGTGTTGTTGGTGTCTTTTAAATTGCTATTTTGCGACGAAATTTTTCCAAGATTCCTCGAGAAGTCCTAGATTACAACATACCTATAAAACTAAATCCAAACTTCATTATTCCATTTTGAGCATGAGGATAATTATTGTGTTGCAATCAAGAGAAAATGATGGTTGCATAACGCCTTTATTAGATTAGTTAGAAGCACCACCCACAGAAAGTGATTACGCCCCTGGGGTGCGGATGGACACGTTTATGTTCCTAAGTAGACAACATTTTGTCTGTTTAGGTTTGGTTAACAAAACACTCTCGAAACAACTGGAGACCTTCGTCCATGGACAGTGCTGACACAAAATTCCTCTTTCCTTCATACTTCTGACTCGTTCTTTACGATTGTGGAGATTTCACCAGCAGAAGAGAACAAAATCTGTCATGCTGAAGCTCATAACTAAGGACATCAGCCCAATATGATCATAGTGATGATAGCGTGATCAGGAAGGGTGTGATAGGCGCAAGTTGATATCGCGGCTTACAACAATGTCTGAGAAAAAACATGTTAAATTTAATTTATGGTATGAGGGCGCAGCTGCTTGCATATGGAACTAGTTAAAATGTAATAGCTTTGGATCATTAAAAAAAACATCAACGACCGCGGGATACAGTTATACATCTAAGTTTGCTTTTTTTCCCTCCTTCTATCAGCCCCTTTATGCCGGAATTGGTATAAAGAAATTGCCCTCTGAACTGTCGTTTAAAGCAATGGTTTTAGATATAAACTCCTCTAATTTAGTAGTTGTTTGTCCCGGTCTTCACTCCTTTCCCTATTTTCGACCACCAACTGTTAACAGGAAACCTCCAACTAAAACACTTGAGCTCTTATAGTTACTCTGGGTGGCCTCTGTATTAACGAATTTAGACGCCATTCAGTAAAATTGAGCGTATTGTCCAAGTGGCAACAAATTGTTCGTATGAGACTTGTGAACGCAAAGCGTAAACTGCTTCAAGCAAGCTAAGCAAAGAGCAAATTCTCCATGTCATCATAGCTTAGGGCGCCAAGAGCAAGGCGACGCGTTTATTGACGAATATTCATTTCTTTACAACGAGCCATTGGCGCCATGAACAATCAGTCATCGTTAAAAATAATGTATGTCTTATCAAATGACCCAGCATCACCAATTAATTAACAATGCAAACACATTGCGGAACAATCACTGAACGATGTAATAGAAACAAGGTCAGAAGAGTTCGTCCAAACCCGGCATCGTAGACACATCGCCTGCGGCTGACAGTGAAGGCTTGCCAGAGAACACACGTTTGGCGACCTGCAATAACGACATCGACGATTAACAATAAGAAGATCTTTGATCTGGGCATTGTGGGTAGGTTAGATCGGACTGATGAGATCGTGAATGGACTGGTAGATCAATAAGGAGGGCGCACACTTTGTTACATGCGCGGATATGGGATATACAGTCGTTTCGACAAAGACGACAAAGGTTGTCCCACAAGAGCACCAAACCGCACGCTACAATGCCGATTGGTATTATGGGTAGTAATAGTTTGACGCTACTTGGTTGAGGTTCACGGTGTTTAGCTAGAAGGAAAGAGAATGCATGAATACACGCGTTTGTGCTGCTTCCTTCTCTAACGCCGAAATACCTTAGGTTTCAATCAGTCAAGTGTAAGACCATCTTATCTATAATAATTTTCGACATTGTGGCGTTCACTTTTACGCTTTTGTAAGACAACCTTTCTCGAAACAGCTGTATTGCGGGGACAGCCACATTCGTATGTACGTAGAGGACGCATGCTACAGGGACAGAACGCGAGCTAATGCATACGAAGCTGATATTGGTTCATTGCTATGTTGTAGCGGGAATAGTCTACAATTACTTTCGGATACTTTACAATAAAATTACAAATTACATACCCTTACACTAAATTTCGATATAGATGCCCTCTCTTAATTATTCCACCTTATGTGTAGATCTTTAGGGGGACAGAGTTGAGGGGAGGGCTAAAGAGCAGCATTGTTACAACTTAAAATAACTTTTCGATTTGAAGTTTAGAAGTGAGCTTTCTAGTGAATTCTTTCATGTTTATTTCCTTTTTAAGTAATTTTTGTGTATATAGATAATACTTGGCGAATAACAGTGTGAAATTAAATTTTATTATTGACTTGTTAGCGACTTGGGGATAGTCCTTTTGCTCCAAACCAAACAGTATTTCAAGAGGAGAAGGCGAGAAAGTGGTGCCATCTTCTTTATTAACCCACTTGATGACTTCAGAAAAGAAGTGTTTTGACCAGTGACAGTTTACGAAAGTGTGACTTATTGAGTCGGGTTCTTGGCATAATAAACACAGCATGTCTGATTCCATACCGTAGAAGGAAAGCTCTTTTTTAGTCACCACTATTCTGTGGAGCAGTTTAAAGTAGAATTCTTTAAGCTTGTTATTTTTACAGACATTTTTAACACGATTAAAGAAGGTGTCTAAATTAAGGTCTACCGCTTGCAGGTCGCGTGCCCATTTTGGGCGTGCCTTTATCTCTACATCGTCTTTGTTTATGAGAAGCCAATAGTAGTCTCTGTTTTTCATTTTGTGCAAATCTATGGTGGTATTTGGAGAGAGTTGGAATGCACTCTCCGCAAGAAAGGTGCGCTTGTCTACTTGTTTTTCTTTTGCTTTATCGAGAAGGTGCTTAGGAATTGCGGAAACAACTTGCATATAATTTAGAAAATTGCATTCAACATCATACCTTTGGATGAACTCCTCGAAGGTAAGAAGTTGCCCATTTTCGTGTAAAAGATCCTGAACAAGGAAGATTCCTTTCTGTAACCATTCTTTATAAAATATGGTCTGGTTTCCAATTAAGATTTCTTTGTTATTAAATAATACCAAATCTTGGCCAATAGCACAATTGTAGGCTACCTTAAGCTCCAGAAAATGTTGTAGCATTGACTTGTAGAAATGCGGCAAGTTGGTTTGCCTCAGAAATTTTTCATTGTAATTGCATTTTAACAAAAAGTTCAGGCCACCATATTTATTCAGAAAGTAATTTGGAATCGTCCCTTCCAGGCTTGGGACCAAAAGGTAATGATAGGACGCCGCCATAGTGACTAAATCGCGTGCGAAAACTTCACTGGGGGTGGGGGGAAAAGGGATGCTCTCCCGCCTTCATGCAAGTGTTGGTCGGTAGGCTTTTACGTGGTTGGTATGCCGCGGGGGGGACATGAAGTGAATGGATTCTCTTGAAATAAAAAAAATACTTGCTCCCAACTTAAAAGCATTAAGATTTCTTACCAGGTAGCTTACCCTGTCTAGGGAAAGCTACACTAAAAACCTCAGAGAAGCCATCACATTCTCAAATAAACAAGAACATCTGGCTGGTTTGCTAAAACTCCAGTACAACACTAAGCTACCTCATTAACTCTCCCCATCCCCTCTCAAAACACGATCACTTACCATGACTTTTGTACTCCTAAGCACCGAAGTCGGACAAGGCTACTCAGACCAGTCGTGACCAAAAATAAAACAAAAGGACTGTTCCCACTATCAGTTAAATTTGCTTGTCGTTTGTCCTTCAAAGCATCAACTCTCTACCAGACAGATACATTTTGCACTCTAAGCTTTTAGCACCGAGTGGAAAGTTTCAATGATGCTGGTATTTGTTTCCAGAGAGACTCACTGCGCTCGTGTGATGTCCTGATCAGAGATGTCTCCCTTTGAAGCTTGGAAAAACTGGCCAACTACAAGACCTCATTACCTGCAGGGAAATAATTATTATAAATTATGTAAAGCTACAGGACACAACTAAGTAAAAAAATCTCCAAGTCTGGCATTACACTGAAATCAGATATACGTTCCGCTGTAAAATCACCTCACTTTAAACGGCAGGAAAGTTAATG
>JAHPZR010050985.1:0-13893 GCA_019787425.1 Platygyra sinensis | reverse complement strand
GCTGGAAAGGTCACAGCTCACTGGCTGTAATAATTTGATATATAAATTGCTTGTAAGAGAAAACAAAAGACTGAATCAAGTAATTCGCGTTTTGGTAATGGTCTGTTACCATAGATTTTGTTTTGTTTAGTAACGCTTCAGCCATGTTGATTCTTCAGATAAAAGGCATTTTTCACTTTGCGTCATATCCACTATTTGTTTCTGCCAACTCTAGTTTAAGGTGGCAGTTGCGGATGAGGTCAAACACTGCTAGACCAGCAAAGGATTTCCGTCATTCAGTCACGTCGGGTCATGCAACAACGCTTTATTGGCAGCAGACTAGACAGACGAATGCGCAGACATTTTAACTCATCGGAAACCGATGGTAAATGGGTTGCCGCAAAGGGCGAGTGTAAAATTATCAAGGTGGACTTTTGACTCGTAGTTGGCACGATCAACTGACAACTGTATCGTTCTTGGCTTACGTACAAATCATCCTCGAGAACCACTCGTCAACATCACAGCACCATACGGCAATATAACATCAAACTTCCACCGCAGAAGCATCCAAACACATCTTATAAAGGTCGCAGCTATCCTTAATCCAAATCGCCCTCAACGCTGGTTAAGAAGATATTTTGTCACAGTCTTCAATCTACGTGACCTAAAGAACTGTTATCATATCATACAGCCCTGTTTAATGTACGGACTGCAATTGTAGCGCGGAGACTGAGTGGACAGTCACTTGCAGTTGACCCATTCCGAACGAGCGCGCGAGCGTGCCATTCCGCAGTTGCTGAATAATTTTAAGTCAGCTAAGTGATGTGAACTGAACCAGCCATGGATCGAGCCACTCGTTTTGTAATTGAACTACTGAGTTTACTTGTGCTCGCTTCTGCCGTCAACGGGAACTTTCCGGCGCAAAACGGCAGCAGCAATGCAATTGCTGAGGCGACAGGGCAGAACCAAGGTACGAGGACCTCCATGTGTTCTGTGCATGATCGTTTTCTGCATGTGTCCAAGCGTGTCTTGTCATTAAAGGAATTTTTCAACTACTAACAAAGTACTGGCGTAATATAAAGCTAACATTGCTGCATTAAGCTAGTTAGAAAAAACTGAGAGCCATTCTGATGAAAATTGACATAAGAAACAAGTTGTGTCTACTAGCCAAGACGAGAATTGTTCAACTGTTTAATGTTGTCTTAACGTTTCCGATATAATGCAGCAAAGTGTGGCAGACAAGTCACAATATGCCTACAATACTCTAAATATATATTCTATTATTTTCGTTTCATGATGTGTTTGGTAGCCAGTGGTTGGCCCCATGCGAACGCCATTTCAAAGGAAGTCAAAGAAAGACGGAAAATAAGTTTATTCCGAGAAGACGTAGGTGTACAATTTATACGGTTGCTCTGAGATTAATATCTCTTGCCTGTGGTTTTCCTTCATTTATGACTCTAAAGTACCGTTCTCAATTTGATCAAATTCGTCGAGTTACTCGATATTGCTCCATATGCATATGCCTGATGTTTTGGCTGGCTTTCTTACAATGAAATTTTACGGTTTTTAAGGCTAATGAATCGATTTGAGAGGGGTTTTAACAGTGAAAAAAAATCAGCGTTTGGGCTTCAAACAGTTATGAATATTTCCATTAGGGTTTGCAACAGATTTGCCTTATATTGCTTGCTCTTCTTTCCCAATAGATAAACAGTCGTCTCTGGCCTGTCAACATACCGCTTTATGCTGCAGACTGGGTAGGAAAGCCGTTCGTCGTTCCTACACGGCTTCAGTATACACGTGCAAGATCGAGGCCTTGTCGCAAGGGTTAAAATACCATACATCCACAAGCCACCGGCTATCCCTCCAGTCCAGTGACGAGCGGCGGACGGACAGAATGGATGCTGTCAATTCGCTTCGTATGTCGTACGGATTTCGCTGGAGGCTGAATTTATGCGAGTCCCAGGGCACGCAGCAGAAGCAATGCTTCCAAGATTGCTGCGAGAGGAAGCAACGAGAGGAGCAGGCACGGGCAAAAACAACAGCCAACAGGAAAACGCAAACCCCGTGAACAAAGCTAAAGAAAAACTACCCAGGTCTTTGCCTCATGATCAACACTCGATAACATAAAAGCGTATTTTGTACATATATTCTAAAGACGTTAAAAATAGATAGTTATGCAAGAAACATCAAATCTTGCAAAAAGGCATTTTAAAATGGTGCTGCAATTGGCTCATCACTGTGCCGATTCGAGACCAGTGTTTACCATGCAATAGTGGGAGTAATTTTCAGAGTGTTTATTCAAAAAGTAATCAGAACGACATAGTATTTAAGGTATTTGTAATTCAAATGCCAACGAGGCCTCCATCGATAATTTTTTTGTTCAGAGGAATGTCTGGCATTCAAGTATTACCTGTCTTCACAGACTGACATTTGCTCTTGAAAACAAAAAAAGGTATAATTTTTCTAAAAAAAGATTTCGTAAATGTAAATCAAGATATCGCTACATGGCCGAAGACAGACGTCATAAGTACAGGAAAACTCCCGTTTCCCTGGAACTGGGTTCAGTAGAATTTACAAACAACTTCAAAGAAACTGAAAACCCTTTAGCTCTTTCCCGGAGGCAATAAGCCCTTTACAAAGCCGCGGAACAAACTAATTGTTGCTGATTTGAATAGTCCTCCTGTCAATTCCTGTACGCATAATGATAGCAAAAACACTTAATAACAAATGAGAAGATTTGTACTGCGAGCTGTCAGTATCGCACAACTCTGTGAATGAGGAGCGAAATAAAAATGTATTACCAGCAGCGAAACACGTGAACAGCAGTCTATTGTAGTTCACCGCGCTACTCGTCGAGCTGGAAATGCGATAATGATGTGTTAAAAGTCATTTGCATGAGGGCGAAGAGCAAAGTGGATTTTAAGTGGTGGGCGGGACTCAGGTGTTCACATACTGTTCATTTAGCACGATTATACTGTGCCGATGAATTGGTTATCACGCGATCAAAGAAACTGTTATTGTTATTGAACGTGCCAATATTGACTTGTTAAGCTCCAGATTGCATTCAGGCTTTCCTATATCAGTGAAGACAAGTAACTGAATTCAAAGAAAGTCGTTAACTTAGAACGCTGCTCGATGCATTGCCTAATTCTTAGAGACATTGGACCAAGCTTCAAGAGCTCAACAGAAGTGTAAAGAATAACCTATCACGGGAGCAAGGGGAGATTTGTGTGCTGGGAGTATTGCACTTTTACTTTCACGGAGATCTTAAGTGCCATTAGACGCGTATAACTGCATGCAATCCGTGCTGAGTGTCTTAAGAGCAATCACTGTGGCAATCAACAAGGCAAAAAAAATTCGCATGCAATAAAATATTTGAGAGTGCATGTTAACGACCGATAAAACTTGTGAATTGAGCGACCGGATGACTTATACAAAGAGAATCGACTTTGTTTTATGGTCTCCAGTCGCAGTCCTTTAAGTGAACAGAGTCCTTTTAGCGCCCACGCCCCCTTTTCAAAAGAGTGAAGCGCTCCATATATTGCAATATATCTGCCAACATCCAATACTGATAAGTGCTCAGAAAACCGAGATAAGCTTAGTTTTAAGAACGATTTGTTTTCAAGACAATATTGCACCGTTCATTAATACAAAAGCAGCGAAAATTGAATAACTGCAGAACAATTGGAGAAAACAGTAAGCGCATGAGCGCCCGTCCCCAAACATATAGAGCTCCTGCTCTCTCTTTCCAGGGCACCCTCAACACACTCACAATCCAATAAGCACTTCCAGTGATAAATCGAACCACTAGGATACCTTGTGTCATACTTTTTTAAAGAAAGCCAGGATAAAGGCCAAGAGAAAACTGTAGTACCTCGTAAAACTGAATAAGTGCTATTAACTGGAAGGTATTTGAAAGTCGAACCTTCCTGTGTTGAAGCTAAAGATCGGAAGTTTATTAAAATTCGCTCCAATTCTGCCCTTCAATTTGTCTCCTCTTTATTCAGTTGGGTCTTGCGAAATATTTTTTTCGGGCAGGAAGGAAGTTGATGTCTGCACGCAGAGTTAAGTGGTTGGCACGGGTACTTAGGGTACGCATCTGATTGGCTGCTCTTGTTTCCAAATATTGACACGACGTTTTGTGAAATAAGAACACTTAAATGATGCATAACAGCCACTGAACGAGGCTCCAAGGCTGTTGGTCAATTCGTTAGAAAACACTCTCAGAATGTCTTATTCTTATAAGCCACAGTTCTGTCTAACTTGCTAAGGCATCGTTTTGTCAAGAGCCGCGTTTTAAAGGTAGAGAAAAAGCGAGTACCCAGGTGTTTTTTTGCAATCGGCTACGTGCGCTTTTGAGATATATGGTGTCCGCCTAGCGAACCAGGTTGTCACTTCTCGAGGTCAATAACGATATTGTTTAATATAAGCTTTAACTGTGAAAAGTATCCCGACATGGATCATACTCCAGACAAAAATATTATAAGTGCAAACTGGATAAGAGATAATTGAGAATAAATCCTATTACCAGTGTAAATTGGTGGAGACGATAATCACAGGAAATTATCGGTGACGATCCATGAGGATACAAAAAGTCAAACATCAGCGAAAGTGGGAGGTGGTGTTGTATAGTGAGGCCGCCCCCCGTCTCATCACGAAGTCTTTGTTCAAAGATTACGTAGCCCACCAATTATTGTCTTTTTCCATACAAGGCCACCTGGCAGTTCAGGAATCGTACTGAGATGAAATGTCACGCTTAACGAGCACAGTACGATCTACTCACTTGCCACATGTAGCCTAAAAGAGGAAATTCCACCACGAACTGGAAAACAGCGCTAGCAGTTCTTACATCACAGTTGGCTTCCGTTGAGTCAGGCGCGATTACCGCAAGTTCAGAAATATTAAATAAAGGACGTCGAAGTACTGATTTCGAACACCAAAGACAACGTATGATTCCAACGTGATTTATTCGACTCAATCGTGATTTGATGTTCGAAATCAGTACTTCGACGTCCTTTATTTAATATTTCTGAACTTGCGGTAATCGCGCCTGGAGTCAGTTACAGTCAAACGATTGTCCTCTCTGTACGCCTGAGTAGTTATTATCGCAGAATCCAAATTAAATATACGCAACAAACTTCGCAAAACGCAGAACACAGCCCACGCACACAGACGAATACTAAAAGCACGAGGTTCCGAAATATGATCTGACAGAAACGTCACTAATATCTAACCTAGACAGTTACAACGTCGACTGGGGGTGCTTTAGAAAATTTGGGTGGGGGGTGTGCAGCCCGTTCTCCAAAAGCCTTACCTTATATGTATATGACCGCAATCTGCGTTTTTTCTATACCCTATTTATGACCTGACCAATTAATCGATGCCCTATTTATGACTGTTGTGGCTGACAAAGTTGCCCTAAACAAAATTTAGGAAGGGGTTTGTCGACGCTGTTATCAATAATGATGGAAAAGTAGCTTCCTTAAATAACGTTCCTAATTCAAGAGTAGAGTTGAAAAACCATACCCTATATGTCACCAAAACGGCTAAAAAGCCATACACTTTGGGGCTGCACGCACATACCTATATAGCCCATATAAGGGAGTGTCCCCCGGGGGTGTATGTAGTCTAAACACAATGATGCAAAGGACCGCAAACGAAAATGCTGCCGATTTAGGTCTTTTTAGATTCTATATATTGCTCAGTTTTACCATGGTGTGGCCGGGAGTTTTCGTCTGTCCGCAGTCTCTTTATCACAGCAACGACATGATGTTCTGGATTTCGTCCTGTTGTACTTTGTCGCGCATTTTGCATGTGACATTGGCCAATCTGCAAAAATTCGGATTTGAGTTTCATCTGAGGTCATCACCATCTGCATTTAGTGGTTGATCAGTCGATCAACTGATTACTTTATCACTTGCTACACCTTGCTGACGAGACCCAACAAGGAAACATAGCTGTCCACAGTTGCAATTCCTTGACTCAGTTTAGTTTGAACCAGTCTATCATGTCGTTGTCCCGTTAAGCTTTAGTATCAGCCTTGCATCGGTGTAGGAGGGTCCGCTAGTGAACAAACTAAATCCGTATAAACCTTTTCTAAGACTACAGCTTCTAACAAAATTCGCCTGTGGCTATAGTTTACAAATGATTGGGTAAACGAGAAAGTTTCCAATTTTTACAACGGGTTTCACGACCTGTTGTCATTAACCCTGAATCTAGTTCAAATTCGTTAGATCAGGAAAAGAGTATGACTATCAAGGAAGAAAATAAAAAGGCAAACTTCGGAAATTAAAACAGCTAAGCTTTGTCGAGCGTTAGACTGAATGCTAAAAGAAATCAGTCCAGTTTGAAAACTTGATATGTTTTAAAACTAAAAAGTTCTAGCCATTTCCGTATATCTCCTTACCGATTTGACTTCCTTAATGACTTAAAACGTCCTTCTAAAAACTTCCGCATCACATGCTCAAAGTCGGTATGAGGTTCCGGCTACAGCTTAGAACCATGGAATGCCAGATTATCCGACCTTAAGGTGGCTGAACACAGTTTTGGGGCGCGCTCTTGCTAACGTGATTCAGCGGGCGCACAAGTATTGCATAAAAACAAACATGGCATAAATAGAGCGATCATTTTATTTGCTCAATGTTTGCGCTATCTGTACTATTTTTTTGTTCACAAATGAACACAATGTATTGTATTGAAGGTTTTACTCTTTTATTACAAAGGTATATTAGAAAGGTAACGATGCAAAGAACTCAGCTCTGCTATTTCTTTGTTGCTAAAAGAACCCAGTTAAATGCAGCGCATGCGTAGTAAGTCGAAAAAAGTGCGATTGAGTGAAAAATTGACTTCTCGGAGGCGCTTATTTCTGGAGAACGACTCATTAGAATTTCATGAAATTTGGCACGAAAATACTTTAGGAAATAAGTAACTGGAGGATTGAAAAAAAATTGAACTTTAACAAAGGAAATTCAAGATATGCCAGTGAACCTTTAAAGAGGGATAATTAAAGATCTGTTTGTTAAATTATTATCAAAATAGCGTTAACTTGCGAGTATGGTTACAAGCTTGTTGCATGCAAATTATAAAGAAAATCTAATGACTAGATTTTCTGCAAATAAACAAAACCGATTTTAAACACCTGTTTATATTTGATCATGTTGCCATGGTAACGGTACATACGTCAGCTTAATTATTAAAAAGTTGAAGTTTGGGTTGTTAACTTGCTTGCTGCCATTTTTGGTGACAAAAGGATCAAGGGTTTTAGAGCAAAATGTAATTGAAACAGAGGTATCAAAAACTGTGTTCAGCCACCTTAAAGCGGAAAACCTCACAGACAAAAAAAACTCCGACGAAAACGCATTAACACCAATATCATTCCCAGGTGTAAATTCAAAGTTAAACAGATTAGAAACTGGTTTTAAACCGACAAACATTACCGCCTCCTTTTTCGTAGTTTTAACACCCTATTCTTGTGCTACCCAATATAAGCCAGTATTAAACGACTTCAGGGTTATGAATCGCACGGAGATTTCTGCCAATTAAACCCCTTATCATCGACAATTGACATTCTCAAATGAAAATTCTAAGATACTTTGAAATTGATATGGATGGTCATCTTCGCTCCCCAGTAGCAGCTCTTGGGTAGCACTAGAAGCTTAGTGTCTTGATTGGGTTCGAGGTTCCCAGAAACGTCTGTTCTTCGTGCTCTTGAAGAGTATTTTTCTTTTCTTGTAACTCTGATTGGACAAAACAAAATCAACACTTGCATTGGTTGTTATTGTTGTGGATGAACGATGCGCCCAAAGATGGTAAGAACGCCGCGGCGTTACAAACCACAATTTTTTTTTTTTTGTTACAAACCACAATACTAAGCGCTAGGTTGATGGATATTAATAATATAATTAATTTCCAGTGCACATTCAGCGCGCAAACTTTAAGTTTTCAGTGACTACCTTCTGCTATGTTTTTGGTTTGAAAGTGGAGAATTTCACTCATTTGAGACATTGACAGTGGCTGTGCGGGCAGGGACTTTGTGCGAGCCGGCGTGTTTTTTTTAAAATTAAGTTCATAATACGGAGTACACCATTATGCCGTTAAACTGATTAGAGAATTCTTTAAAAACTGATCATTTTAACAACTTAAATATTTCCTAGACTACTCCGGAACCAGATTCCCGACGGCATAGGTTAAAAGTGGAATAAACTCTATCAATGAAATTCCTAACACATCAATGATATTCTGAACTGTTAGCATGCGTTATTATAATCGGATCGGGAGACCCTGATGCCGCCCAGAAATACCTATGTTAAAGGACGATGGGACGAAAAGCGGATAACTGATCCCTTAGTTGTTTTGAAGCGTGTTGCTCATGTGCAGCCAAGCTTATAAATCACAAGTAGGCGCACATTTCAAACTGAGGCTGCCTCGTCCCGAGTCGCCCGCGCCAAAATATAACGTATAATGATTAACTAGTGAACGAATTCCTCATTTGCTACCAGCTTACTCCTCACTAGCTACCAGCACCCGCTCGCGCCCTGTTGTTCTCTCCCAGTCTCCCAATCGCACTTTGCGAAAAAACTATTAGAAAAGCCTGTGGAGGAGGCAGAAACTGAGGCTGGTTTGGCCTGCAAAAGCCGCACACCACATCGGTTATTTAAGGCGCGTTTCTCACCCCGTGGAGGAAATTGTGAAATCAAGTCGCAAAAATTACCTGTCTGAATACGATTAGGTCCAACTGAGACGTCGCACTGAGCCGCGTCGAGTTGGACCCAAGCCACAGCCGAATCGACTTCTTGGTGCAGGCACTCACGTAATGGTCCGGGTAGCTATACTCAAATTTAAACTACAGTACAGTACTATAAATTTATGTAGAGTTACCCTAACATAAACATAGGCACGCAAGGCGTAGCCTGCGAGGCAGGCCGTAGAAAGGGAGGCAGAAAGTGAAAATGAGGGCAGGAGGGAGAAGGCCGCGCGCGCGATCCTCCCGCGTCCGATCTTTTCGCGCTTCACTGGCTCGTCTTTCCCCTTTCCCTCCCCTTCGGACGCCTACCACGCAGGCTACGCAAGGCGTGCAAGAGTTATTTTTTTAATTAAAAGGTTATGAAAATGGGAGCATTTAAACGACTCTTTACAGTGATAATTCAGTTAATCTGACAAGTTTTTTGGCTACAATGTACAGCAAGAAAGAAACTGAGAATCAGATGTACATACGATCTTATATCGCTAAGATAAGTTGTCATTTTAAGTTGTCGCAAGAGGGTATGGATAAAATATAGGCACGCTTAGCGTGTAGGAGTTTTTCGTCGGAATAAATGGGCTGGTGGAAGGGAGGGGGGAGAATGGGTGACTGTTTTTCTGTAGGTTTTTGAGTTGTTGCGCAGAAAGGGCTTTGAATTTTTTTTTTCTTGTAGAGGGGTAAGCCATGTTTGTGTATTGTGTGCTTCCAAAATGAAACATACAGTATTGACAGATGATGATTTAATACCTATATTATTTTTGAGGATGGAATAATAGAAAATAATATAGTACGTGTAGGTCAAAACTGTTGTAAGTAAGGTATGCGTTAGAGACGACAAGAAAGATCGTAGATCTTATAACCGCGCTTTTAAAAATTAGCTGTTTTCCTTGCACTACAGTCACAACGCACTGCACATTCCAGAGACCCCCTAGATGATTCATTTATTACTGTAGACACCATATCACTTGATCAACACAAACTATATTATTGCATCATCGTTTATTTCTATGATGACTTCATGGTTAATAATCACCCGAACATCTACCCTGACGTTTCTTATCGGCAAGCAGTCCTTGTTGATTCACCGATGACTATAGCCAGGCAATCAACTGATCAATCTGTAGCACAACAACTGACAACAACGACTAGACACGAACTGTTTAAGCCTCTTATTGCACCATCACATTGACCCGTCCATAACATACCCGATGCGCCGACTAAGAAGAATTTTTTTTTTCACAAAAAAATAACTCAAAAATAGCAAGAAAGAGAAATAAGCTCTCTGACTCGTTTAAACCTGATTTACTGATTAATTTGTAGTTTAACTTGGTGCCACGCAGTCTTCAAAGAATGTCATTTTGAACAGTTTTCATACTTTTTTACCTTTAACAAAAAGATCTCGGACTGAAACGAATATCATAAAATGTCCTTGAATTAACCATATCAAACCTCTACTGCAGACACCTAAAAGCTGTCCAAACATGTTAACTTCTTTTTGTTTTAAAATAGTATATCCAATCTGATTGGTGTGACATACATACATCTCTCACTGATCCAGTGAACCACTGATCCACTCACTGAACCACCCGTCCATAACATACCCAACGCGCCGACTAAGAGGTATTTTTTTACAAAAGAATAACTCAAAAATGAAAGCTTACCGCAAGCAAACTGCAGTGAAACTAACCGCTAGCAAAATTGGCACTCACGTAATGGTCCTGGTAGTTACCAAATATGGTAAGTAGTGCCTACACCAAGTACTTACTTGAATATGTGGTCACGTGAGCAATAGACCTGTTTAGCTTGGTTAGTTTGTTTTCCATTACAGACCACGTGATATTCACTAGAAAATTCTTTTATCCATATCCAAGGGCTTGATTGTGTTTCTAGTTGCATGGATATTGGAGAGGAGCTCTTGCAATAGGCTAGTTTCGAATTGTGCAGAAACAAAAGAACAGAGTCGAGGTTCAGGGGAATAATTTGCATTTTCCTTTGTTATGAACAGTACAAAATTCTAATTATTCCCCTGAACCTCGACTCTGTTCTTTTGTTTCAATTCGAAACTAGCCTATTTGCCAGTACACGCTCGAAGACTGGACGGCAATATAGCAGGCTTATTATATTCCATCCCACTTGATGAGGCCCCAGCCCATTCAATCAGTGGAGCTGGAAAAGAGCCTGGGCGGCAGCAGCAAAGCAGGCATACAGGAAAAGCGCTCTGGGTTCGGACTACTTAGTACTCGTAACTCTAAGCACATCGCTTCAGTATCAAGGCCAGCTGCCTCTTCTTCTCCTTGAAATGCAACTTACCTACCAACTACCATTTCAAGGTTTCGTGATATGACTATGACACCCGCGCGCTCTTCCTGACCCTTCCTGTTCCAACAGTACCTATCTTCTCTTTAGTTTAGTGTCCACTTTGTCCCTTTCTTTGACTTAATTGGCTGTTAATTGGCTGTTCAAAAAGGGACAAAACAACATGATAAATTTACATGACAAGACAGTGATATATACATCAAGATTCGTTTATATACATCAAGATTCGTGTATATACGTCAAGATTCGTGTATATACATCAAGATTCGTATATATACATCAAGATTCGTATATACATCAAGATTCGTGTATATACATCAAGATTTGTATATATACATCAAGATTCGTATATATACAGCAAGATTCCTATATACATGTATACATCAAGATTTGTATAGTATACAATAAGATTCGTGCAGTTCGGACATAAAGGAAAGCATGACCGCTGGATCGATTATCGTGTTTTCAAACGGCGACTGAAAAATGGCAGCAAATGAGGAAGCCATCTCGTCCTTGCTTCGCCGTGTTTACAGAGCCATGACAGAAGAAATGACTTCAGCTAGCAATGTTGAAGAAGAGTTGTCGAGAGTTTTTTTCCCCGTGTTGGTTCACAGCAGCCTCCTTTGTGCAATCCACGAGTCAATTATGGAAGCAATGGTAGCAGTGGAAAGAAAGGGAGATGATCAAGTTCCTGTAAAGTAAAATTTTCGAAAATTTAAGGTGGTTCGGAACTCTATGTACAGAATTTTTTTAAAACTTTGCCAAAAGTTGCATCTCATCCTGCTTATCAAAATTCTATAATAAGAAAAAAATTTCACCGTACCGTTTTTGAAATAAAAGCGCTTAAAGCTAAAATCAAGAGTGTTTTTAGCAGGCCATAGTGTTGCTATGGTAACCTATTGTGTCACGAAAATAATACTAACATGTTCACTAATGATTGGGAGTTTTTTATACCATGATTGTAGCATCAACTGATAAAGAGTGGTAATACTGACATGTCAAAATCTAAGTAGGAGAGATCCCCATCCCATGCCCATGTTCGTTAGGAGCAACAGCATCTCGTTGTTTATACCCCATGCAGGGTTCGTACAGGTCGTGGAAAACCCGGAAAGTCATGGAATTTAAGAATCCATTTCCGTGCTGGAAAGTCATGGAATTTAATTGTTGGTCCTTGAAAGTCATGGAAAATTAAGGTTCTGTTTGATAGGTTATTTGCTGGGGATCACAAGGCAAAGACAATGTGAGATAGAGAGGAGTAATTGTAAGAAGCGTAAACGGCACGCATTTTGGTGAACTCCAGAGTTTGTGTCTCTTGAACTGTTTAAGGTTAAAAAACGCTCTAAAACAAGTTTAGGGTTTGAATTTTTGAAAGTGACAGCTAATCCTAAGGCCTTGGAAAACTTGAAAAGGTCATGGAAAAAAGTCATGGGAATTAATAGAATTTGAAGAGCTCAAAAGAATACGAACCCTGCCATATGAACCCTGTCATGATTTTTGTCACGATTGCTTACTAAATTCACGTTTCCGACGATTGTTTCTTTTTCTACACTGAGAATTGGTCCATATTTATTTTAAATAGAGAAATTTATTACTCAATTCAAAACAAAAGAAAAAAAAATAGGTCACTGTACTCGTTTTCGAGAAAATGACGATTTATCTCTATAGCGAGGTCCAGCCGTAACTGAGGGAAAAGCCGCCATTTTTTTTACTGCGCGCGCGATGATCTCCCCTGAAATTATACGCAGCTCTGCTAGTACAAAACATTGCCTGTATTTAAGAAATAGAAAACATGTACCTTGTTTCTATCAAGTTATTCAAACACGAGTGGAAGTTTGGGAGAACGAGAAATGCTGTGGGAACACGAGCCGCAGGCGAGAGTTTCCACAGCTTTCTCGAGTTCTCCCAAACTTTCACGAGTGTTCGTAATTTTTTCCGTACCATGTGACTGGATCCTGCAAAGGGCCTATAGCTTTAATTACAGGAACCCATACACACAGGTTTCATCTGTACAAACTTATGTGTTACAAAGTTCTTATGAATTAAACCGACTTTCACGCGGTTTCCTGCGAGTAACACCTCTTCTTCTTTAATTACCGTGTTACCAGGAGACATAAGTCCATCTGAAGCCTTCGCTAAAGAACTAAGGTTTGCTGTGTTTTTACCGATTCAAAAAAATTAAACTTTACCTTTTAGAATAAAACAGACCATCACTAACAATAAATTATTCCAGGAAAAATGGTAAGGTACGAACATAACTCAGCAATAAGCTTAAATACGATAAGCTTAAATAAAAAATAACACCAGCTATAAAACTTTTTTAGGTAATTTATTCTAATCAAATGTTGACTGAGTTCTTTTCCATCAAGAATTTTCAACAATCTTCCTTTCAAAAATATTCAATTTGTGTTCTTAAAAATGTATACAGTGAACACTGAATTGAAGACTGAATAAATATGATTGGAGTGTATTTAAATCTGTTCAACACAAAAAAATTCAGCGCCGTTACTCTTATAAATGTATCCTTACAAAAGAGAAACTTTCATTTCAGCTGAAAAACATGTCTTGGTTTTATTCAGTCTTCAATACAGTAAGTATATAAATTTATACTAAAACAATCAGATTATGGGCTCGAGATTTCTATCGCGTGATAGAAATCGAGAGCGAAAAATCTAATTGTTTTAGAGTAAATCTACTCTGATCTACTAGTCGTTCAAAACTTATCTAACCCCTTTAGACACTTCCAAAGTAACTTTTTTTCTGTCCGTCACTACATTTCTTAGAAATTCTCTGATCTCATTTGCTCTTCGCAAGGAGCCTTCATTTCATCCGCCGTCCCATTCTCGTCCCCAGAAGCCGCG
>JAHPZR010050984.1:10000-14083 GCA_019787425.1 Platygyra sinensis | reverse complement strand
TTTAAACTTTTCCAGGAGGCGGCGTTTGGGGCCTTTGAAACCGAAAAAACCGCACGAGAATCGCGCCGGAAAACCGCAAAACCCGCAAAAACCGCAAGAAATTTCGTCCAAAAAACCGAAACTACCGAAATAAAACTCCTCACTCGACAAAAGGTTTGGTAGTCTTTAGATTCTCTCTTTTCTGTTATAATTTTTTATACGTATTATCTTGATGTTTATTTCCGAAGTTCTTCTTCTGGTTATTCCCAGTTATTTAGTGCAGAAACCATCCGAGTGCTTTAATGTAAATGCCGGCCTCAACAGACCTATAGCAATGTGGAAACAAGAAAACCAGGAACAACCACATTATGACATTAACTTTTTGATTGCCATTGCATAATTTTTCATTTGCCCAGGGCACAATGGAAGTCCCCATTTTTACCAACCAAACTACTATAATTTTAAAAATCAAATGAGTCTCTCCTTCGCTTTTATTTCACGTGAACAGAGCGAGCCGGCAGTGTTATTTCCGAAACGAAAAGGGGCTGACAACTCCAATTGAGCTATAGCTGCTGAAACTCGATAGTCCACAGTCTTTTGCTTTGAATGTTTCTTGATCTTTATCATAGACTGGCTTGGGCCAGGGGGGTACTTCCTTGGGGAATGCCGCTGGATGGGATCATATTTTCACAACTGGATTGACCTCATTTTTTTTTTTTTTTTTTTTTGTTTAATTTATTTTATTTATTTAAAATGTGAGGCACTTACACTACTAACGATACTAACACTCTACTTACAATACAACACTCTACTTACAGTACTTATTTACAATGTGAGGTGCTTACTCTGCTAGCAGTGCAATACTCTACTACATATACACATTACTTTTACGTACTACGATGACAATCGAGCGTGGGGGACGTCGGATCTCTTTCGCAAAAAAAATAAAATATATCGTCGTGGTCTTCATATGGTAGGTCTGCGCTTGGGTACGAGGGTGTAAAAGTAAAATTTCTATGACAACGAGCTTTCTAACTTCAAAAAGGACAAAAAAAAAAATTCAATGTAAAATATCTTTGCTCCACTGCTTCATTGGAAAAGTTAGCGTGTATATATGTTAGCATATCGAACCGGGGAAATCAGAAGGGATGCACGGTAGGATGTAAGAGCAAAATGAGAGAGAGACCCTAAACTGGATAAAAAGTTATTAAAGGAAAAAAGGTTCAATTTCTTTCTTGTAATTGTTGTAAAAACGGCTTAAAATTTGCGCTAGTTTGAATATTTCCTTTGCTTCTGCAAAGCCAAATGAGACTCTTAGCAAGAGGAAACAAAGTATTAATTACACAGCCTTGTTTTTTTGTAAGTATCAGCTTTAGGCTCAAGACGACAAGATTGTTAGAAGATAGTCGTTGGATAGACGTGACTGTCTTTAGAGAGGCGATAACATTTCCAAAAATGTTCCTAATTTTTCTGCAGAACCAAAGAGGTGCGTGAAAATGTTCGGCTTTCCTCATGGTCAAAAAGTACAACTAATGTCATCTTTGGCATCCCCATTTTTGACTAAGGAATACATTTGTTGCCCAACATTTGGTGAAGGAATCTAAATTGAAAGTCAATCAGATTTTGGTGCTTTTAGTCCATTTTAATAGCACGTCATGTAACGCGTTCATGCCAGATTAGATTGCGAGCCTCTGGGAAACTCAAATAAATTCTGTTTGTGACAAGAAAGTACTAGGTTGTTGCTTTACGATTTGGTTCACATGAGAAATGCCCATTTGATACCAGCTTTTATAAAAAACCGGTTTATCCATGATTCTAATCAAAGAATTATACCATAAGCTTTGTGTGAGGAAGGACTCTACCGTTTCTATCGAGCCTTGAAAGTTTAATTCAGACCATATCTCGAGAATCTCTTTCAGAAAGGGGCTGAGATTGATGGCAAGCTTCTTTGAATCTTTAATGTCAAGGTTGCCCCTAAACACAGTCTGGCCTCCAAGTTTTTCAAGCTCAGCATCAAAAAAAATTTTCCATTTCCCCTTGTTACTTTCGTCCAGGTACTTTCTAATCCACACAGACTTAAGGGCTTTATTAAAAGAAGCTATATCAATCATTCTAAGTCCTCCGTTGCCATAGTCTTGGGTGATAACGTTTCTCTTGATTTTATCACCTTTACTGTTCCAAAGGAATTCAAAAAAGAGGTCATTCATTTGTTTTATAATCTGAGAATTTACTTGAAGAGGCGATAAAAGATGAATTACTTGAGATGCAATCAAGCTCTTAAGGACTGTTATTTTCCCAATGAGACTTAGTCTACGAACTGACCAGGAGCCCAAGCAGTTACGCATTTTTTCTATTTTTTCGGAGAAGTTAAGTTTGGTTGTAATTTCCTGGTGGGTTGATAGCCAAACTCCGAGCACTTTAACTTTTGTATTTTGCCAGTTGAAATCTTTCTCAGAGTACAGTTTTTCACTTTTGCCGGCACAAGAGCCTATCCAAAGAGCTTCAGTCTTTTTACTGTTTAGTCTGAGACCTGAAACTTTCTCAAAGCTTTCTAAGACTCTCAGGACTTCGGAGAGTGACTTTTCAGAACCGTCAAGAATTAAAGTTGTATCGTCAGCATATTGGCTTAGTTTAATCTCAGTATCCTTAACCATTAATCCCTTTATGTCTGCATTCTTCCGGATTGCTTTTGCCAGAATTTCTGCTGAAAGAATAAAAAGGTAAGGGGAGAGAGGACAGCCTTGGCGGACACCCCTGTGGACCGAAAAGAAGTTACTTGCCCAGCCATTGTTCATAATACAGCTTTCAGTGTAGTTATAAAAAGTTTTAAACCATTGGACAATGGAAGGGCCAAAACCGAAAGAAATAAGTGTTTTTTGTATAAAAGGCAATTCTAATGTGTCAAAAGCTTTCTCAAAGTCAAGGAAAAGTAGAAGTCCGGGAATTTTTTTAACAGCAGTGTAATTGATAACGCTGTCAATTAGGCGTATGTTTTCTCCTATAAATCGTCCTTTTAAAAAACCCGTCTGGTCATTGCTTATCAGTTTGTGGAGATGGGTCTTCAGGCGGTTTGCAATCGCTTTTGTAGCTATCTTGTAATCGCAGTTTAAGAGTGTAAGCGGCCTCCAATTTTTGACGTAATAAAGTTCTTCACTCTTCTTAGGAATAAGTTTTATTATGCCCCTTTTTTGGGATATAGACAGCTTGCCGATCTCGAAACCGTAATTTAGAGCTTCTAGCAAAGGTTTGGAAACGTCATTCCAGAACATTTGGTAAAATTCAGAAGGCAAACCATCTGTTCCCGGGCTTTTGTCTGATTCCATATCTTTCAAAGCATTGAGACATTCCAGTTCAGTTAACAAACCTTCAATGGAATCGCGTTCTTCGTTGCTCAAAACAGTGTCGTTCTCCGAGAAAAAAGAGTCAGTTTCTGGAGAAATCAAGTCGGTTCTCATCTTAGAAGAATAAAGATCCTTGAAGAAAGACTCGCATTCATGAAGGATTTCCTTATCTGTAGTTGCAAAGTCGTTTTCACCTTTCTTTAAGCGACTAATTGTTCCCTTTCTATAGTGACGTTTTTCTAGATTTAAAAAGTATTTTGTATTTTTTTCTCCTTCATTATACCATCGGGTTCTTGACCGTAACACGGCGCCCTTTGTACGATACTCAATAATTTCTTCCATCTCACTTTTCAGATTATCAAGACTTGACTGCAGCAGTGATTTTTGTGTGTCGCTTAGGCCAGTGTTTCCATCCAGTTCTTTTTCCAAACGTGATATTTCTTTGAAAAGGATATCCTCACGGGACTTAGTTTTATGATTTTTAGCTGTTGCATATGAAATCGATTTTTCTCTTACTTTCATTTTGATCATATCCCAGAGTAGGGCCGGGTTAACCGAGTTGTCAGACTGGTATTCGCTTTTAGTTTGGTCAATAGTTGTTTTGATTAAGTTTAAATATTCCTTCTCTTTCAAGAGCGAGGTGTTTAGCTTCCAAAAGCCTCTTCCTCTTGGGTTGTAATGTAGGGCTATCTTAAGCAATATCATCGAATGATCGGTTTTGTACCCAGGAACAATGTCTGCCAGGTTGGTATCGCAGATTAAA
>JAHPZR010050984.1:0-5000 GCA_019787425.1 Platygyra sinensis | reverse complement strand
CTTTATTTGTTTACGGACTCCAAGTTTCTTCTCTTTTCCCCTTGAAGGCTCACGATTTCTGCATTACTTCAAATTGCGTTGTTTAGCAACTTACAGTTAATCATTTCACAAAGTACCATTTCGCAAAGTACCATTTCGTTTCGTTTCGTTTCGTTTCGCAAAGTACCGTAAGCCGGTTTGCTTTCCATTTTCATACATTCTCTTAAATGGCTCAAAACGTAACGCAATACCGTCACGTATGTAAACCACAAACAACGTGTGGGCCGCCTGTGTTTTTTGGGGAAGTGTTTTATTGTCCCAAAATGATGAACTCCTCCTTAAAGAAAAAAAGTACTCAGGAAAGAAGACTATAGTTCCCTCCAAAAGCAAAACTATTCTCCCTATACCAATAATAATTCTTTGCTGAAGAATATTGATTCAAGCTAACGACAGTACGTTTTCAGAATAATAGTTATTCTCCCTGAAGGAAAAATAATTCTTTTCTGAAGAATAAAAGTTCTCTCCTGAGAAGAATTATAATTCTTATTCAGAGAAAAATTACTCTTCTGATAAGAATTATGGTTCTCCTGTGGGGACGAAAAATTGGGATTTTAAAATTCTGCTTTTAAGAAAATGAGTTCTTAAGAAAAGAATTTTAAATCTTCTAAAAAGAATGACACTTTAGAGTGGTCTACAATGTCGCGTACAATTTATGATTTATGACTACTAGACGGAAAGAGACCGACAGAAATACACAGAATTCACTGCTTTCAATACTCTGGTTTTTATCCTGTATACAATATCCTTAACATGTCAGGTAAGTAAAAAGTACTAATCTTGATGATCAACACAGTTTTACCACTGGCACATTCTGTGACTGGTATAGTCCGCTTTATTATTCAACAAATTGTAACACTATCCAAATATGGTCATGATGCTCTCGATATCCGTCATCCGTAGGTGACGGATATCCGGCGATATACGTAGCTTCGTACGTGGGAAGAAAAAGTGAAGTGAAAAAATGTTGACAGAAAGGTTTAAAAATGTTACGAGCTTGGAAATCAATTTTGTTATCAATTTGTTGAATAATAAAACAATTATCCTGCTCAATCTTGCGGAATATCGTCTGATTTTAGCCGACTCGGCCTACGGCCTCGTCGGCTAAGTATCAGACGATATTCCGCGCGATTTCGCAGGATAATTGTTAAATATTGGAATAGCCGACAATTTCCGAAGGCTGCTCAAGTCAATCGATAATTTCTCGGCGATGTTGGGACAAGTATGGACGTTGTTCTGAGTTGACGTTGTTCGTACAAAGTGTGGACATTATTCGTACAAAGTTGTCGTCGTTCTCTGCCCAAAGTGGACGTTGTTTTGCACAAAGTTGACGTTGTTTGCACAAAGTTTTGTACAAAGAAAGAAGAAAGTTGGCAAGTTAATTTTGATATTAAAAACCGCTTCATAGTATGCTATTTACCATGCAGTTTTAAGATCTTTGTAAACGTGTTTGCTTTTCTGTTGGCAAAGGCGAATTCTAAAGAATTCTTCCTTATTTTTTGCAGAAAAATGCTGATATCAGCATTTTGTTGAGATTTAAGGCTAATTATCTCAAAAAAATGGGTGTTACCCCCATTTTCTCCGTGTATTTCAAAAGCCCTCGCTAAGATCTACCATTTCCCCCTGGTCCTAATCTGGCGCGAAAACCTTTGTATCTTCGGGACGACGACTTAAGAATTTCGTTCAGAGTCGCTCCGTATCTAGGTGTGGACATTGCTTATTCATCTCAGTCAGGGTTTACGTTTTGTTGGCGACGAGGAGCTTGTTTTTCTGGTGACATTTTAGAGGCAAAAAACTTTGATGAAAACGTCGAGTCAGAGCGTCTCGTTGAATTACAGAATACATGGTTGAAAGATTTCAGTGCTAAGCCTGTTCCCGTCTTCAGCGTGTTCATGCAAATATTTTGATCGACTACATTACAATACTGAGGTCTTCTTGGACTTCTTCGATCCAAGCTTGATCCGTGCATACATTTGGCTTTATTACAACTAGTTTGTGGGTGAATTTACAGCTCGCTTGAGATCGACAGAAAATTACTCAATTTTTGACAAACTTAGTTTTCGATTTCACCAAAAAATCTATTAAATTAAGACGACGTAAACATTTACGGACACTGCTTTACATTGGAATTTATGGAGCTTTCACCCACATAATTCAAACTTATTTTGAAACATGTTTCCCTGATATCGTTTTTCATTTCAGGTTGATGTATTTTCCATTTTTTCAACGCATTTCACCACTTGTTTACAATCAGACATGAAATCTGTGAAATGGAAACGGAAGCCTTGAATCGCTTCGCATAGTTCATTTTTTCTCAGCTGTACGGCTAAAATAAAAAAAAATTGGAAAAAGATTCGAGGAACCCATCGTTGCAGCATGGTAAAATCCTTCGCTACTTTTGAGAAAGCCTTCTATCAAGAAACTGAACCGGTCCAAAGTGCAAAATTTTAAAATGATTTCCCCGGCAGTTTCATAAAAATATAATCACGTTTAAGTGCAATACAAAGTAATATATAGCAATCTATTTTTAAAGAAAAACAATAAACAGTAAACTTTCATTAAATGATACTTTAGTTCTGCCTCTTGGGCCCGCTTGCGTGGTGGTTTTTACGCCTGTCGCATCTGTGTGAGGGAAGAAAGCTGTTACTTAAAGCACCCTAGTCAGCCTCCGCCATTTTCGATGACATCGAAATTATTGATATAGCATGGTGAAGCGAATTCTTATTGTTTTACTGTAATCTGTGTTCTTGAAGGGTATGTTCAATTATCTTGAGTAGTTTCACAGTGTTTTTTGTTTGTTTCGACATGCTCCAAATAAAATATAATAGCCAAATTCTCGCATGTAAACAAAAACAAAGGTGTGGCTGACTAGGGCCCTTTAAGGTAATTCCCCTGAAATAAAACGGGACAATAGATTTTCGGTCAAACTTTGCCCACTGAATATTTATCATATGAGAACTTCAATTTTGAAATAAAAAAGGGGGGGTGCCCATACTCATTAAGGAGCACTGGGGCATTGAAAATGACCCGTTTTGGCATTATTTAACGCTTATTACAAGAACGCATTCCCAGTAATAATTGTAAATTTTCGTGACCGAGACTCATGAGAACACACATTAAACTGGAGTCAATACATTGTATCGGACACAAATAAACTTTTTAAGTTTGATTTAGACAGAAAGCTGAATTCTTGATTAAAATTTCAACCAAATATTTTGACATGGTTACCATAGGGCAGAATAGAAAAGACCACAGTTTACTTGCTATTTTCGTTATTTATTCAATTTTCAGCAATAGGAATCAGATCAGTCTTTCCTCAAGAAAAGTTTATGATAAGTTGATTACAATGACTGAAAAAAAAGTTGGGGTGCCCATGCTCGTTTGTGAGCTATAGCCATTTTCCAACAGACAGCACTCAATATCAAGGCAAATCCACTATGTTTTCAATATTCGCGTGCACGCGGGCGTGCTAAATGACGCCATAAATTATGCGCAGAAAGGATGCGCAGTGCAATTATGGGGAATGACCTTAAGTCGATTTTGTAGTCAACAAATTGGACAGAGGATTTGAACTCAACCACACAAAAGAATTGAAACTCCAACAAGTTTAAATCTATGACAAACGATAGTAAATTAGTTCCTTTCAGGCAGTTTTACATGTAACTCTTCATGTTCAGCTAAGTTCGCGACGACGTGAAACTACTTCTTTTGACGTCGACGAGGGGACGACGACGAAATTCGCGCCTGCGCACTGACTTTCACGTTACTTCCGATCGTCGTCCACCCTAATTTTGGCAGCTGGAACACGATTCACCGGCCGTTGCGGATAGATAGCCGTCGTAGACAGGTTAAAATAATGCACCAGTCAAAGTAAACCCAGAATCTCCCCAAACCCGGGATATTGGTGGAGTTAGTTTTAATAGCGTGCAAAAAGCGACAAATTCCTCACCATGCGGGGCAGGAAATAGCAGAAAATGCCCCACCCCTGGGGCAACTGAAGATGTTCCTGATGAGTTTGTAGTTGAATAATTCACAAGGCAGCAGAATTAAATTTTAAATTAAATTTTAAGAATGCCAGTTTCATAGATTCCAACCCTGTCAACTAAAAAAAGGCGGTTTTAGGCCCGGCCTAACCCAGATGGCCGCAAGGTTGAAAAAAATTAAAATTTAAGATGTGTCTCTAAGATGCCATTTCCTGCATTTTGAGATCACAGTCAATGGAAAATAGTGGAGTTTTTTTCTTAGACTTTCTCATTGAATAAACATAAGATCAACGAAGAAATCGAGCGCCACGAGAGAATGCCACGAATGAATGCAAATCTTGCACAAAGTTAAGGCTTACTTACTTACTAATCCAGTTTAATTCCGCACCCAAAACAACCGCAATCTTATGCCAGGATACCACGAGGGAATAATCGCTCAGGAACCACAGAAAAACAGGTAAAAACGGCAAAGAATCGTGCTAAAGAGACAGGTTAAACAAAGAAAACATTATTTTTCTTTGGCTAGGAAGAGTTTCAAAAACCAGGAGAATATTAAGCGAAAACGAAAGGCCGGGAATATTCTCCAAAAACGGGAGGGTGGTCTCTTGCCGCAGTTTATTTAGTCATAACATTCCGTAAGATATATCAGCAACATTCAGAAAGGTTATCTTTACGGAGCAGCGAAACAAAAAGTCATCGGGATCTCAATATTAAAGCGTTTGCCTTCTTAAATCCATGTCCTAAATAGCGAAGCGCGCGAGTGACGTCATGACTCAGACAAGACTCAGACAAACAAACTGGAATGGTGGATGATTTTGAAGATTTCTTTAAGAGCAAAAGCCGGTGTTCCTAAAACACTTGTGAAACAAAAATTTCGCTTATATTCCCTGTATTTCCCTCAGAACAAGCTTACGTCGACTGAGTCTCGCGGGGAATTCAGTGATGTGCATTCTATTTTTAGACTTCGCGCGCTTCGCTATT
>JAHPZR010050982.1:5000-16718 GCA_019787425.1 Platygyra sinensis | reverse complement strand
ATTTTTCTTCCTTTCGACAGGCTCCAAATAGAATATAATAGCCAAATTCTCGCATGTAAACAAAAACAAAGGTGTGGCTGACTAGGGCCCTTTAATATGAAAAGTCAATTTAGAGAAAAAATATGGCACTTTCCATTGAGAAACTTTCGTCTCGTGATACTTCACTTACAACAGGTTCCAAATATAAGAATTTGACTTGGAAACTTTTGGTATTTTGGAGAACTGATCGCCTAGGAGGGGTGGTTGCTTGCGGGATATGGGTGCAAGTGGATGTTCAACTGTATTCAAAAGCTTGTCAGCTTAGTGATACAAATACAATTTTCAATTTTTCTGTGGGGTGAGTATGGATATTTTCTGAAACTACACATTTAACTATAACCTTAACTGTTAAAAAAGTAGGACTTATTGTGACTGTTAAAACTACTGATAGGATTCTAAAGTGTGCAACTGTAATAAAAAACTCATTTGTGACTAAGGCCCGGAATTTCATTTAAAATTGACTTCAGATTCACAATTCCTTAACACCTCTGGCAAAGAGTTCCAATGCTGTTACTGCTCTGTAAGTGAAAAGTCCACTGTCCTAGACTGCGAGCAGTCTCTTTCTTTTTCTAGTGTATTCCTTGCAATTAATTAGAGCTATCAAGTAGCAAGCGGCGAGCGGCAAAGGCGCGAGCCGCGAAAAGCGCAGGCGCGGAGGAAAAGGAAAAAGAAAGAGACTGTGGTGGTATTTTGATCTTTTCGATTTGCCGCCTTTGACAGCTGTTTGATTGATGGTTCTACCCAGTTTGCAATCTGAGACTATTTCACGGCAAAGTTATTGTTATAAGTGTAAAATGGGGTTGACTACCCTACACGACTTCTAGGGTTAGTGACATTTGTACATTTGCTGTTCTCTGTTGGGTCACTCGACATTTTAGTTGCTTCACTTGTGTTTATGAAGGGCAATTTATGTTCATGTTGTGTTCTAAGGAGGAATCCTAAGTAGAGTAAAGCAGTTAGATCGTGCCATGGCAAATTTTTCGAGGTCATACATGTAGGTCTGCTTGATTTCCGCTGTTTATATCTGCATATCGCTTCGTCGAGTGTGACACCTCTGTAATTTGCCATGTGTTAGTGCATTGTTTTGGCTCATTTCGATTCATTTCTATTGCAATATATATGTTTTTAGGTCTCCAAGTATTTGCTTTTGAAGGACAAAATATGACGTTAACTGCTAACGTGCTGCTTACTTGCATTCTATATTGTGACGCCGGGTTGCGATTAGAACTGTTTGTACAGTCGGTAGATTCATTCTTTTCGATCACAGGTATCATATTTGCCCTTGTATGTTTTTCTTCAGAGTAGCTTTACTTTACTTCACTTGCCTAGGGATATTCTTTGTTTCTTGAAGCTATCTGATCGAACTTATCTTTCTGAAGCTCGATGTATAGGTTTATTCTTCCTTTGACCGTTCTTGTACCACAGGATTCAAATGTAGCTGTTTACACGCAAGTCAGTTGACTGTGCGTGTTGTATATGCCATCGTTCGACAATTACTGCTGGCGAATGTCCATCAATGATTTCTTTACCAAAGACAAAGCTTTGGTAAATAAGACTTTTACCAAAACCAGTTGGTAGCACAGCAAAAACGTCCTTTCCATTTCAAAGGGATATTATTGCTTCTTTTTGTTCGGGCTTGTGAATTATCCCGCTTAGCTTTTCTTTCCTTGCAAACCCGCGATAGAACTACCTCGTAATCCGCCAGTTTCAACTGAAACGTTTTCCCGCGAGAGCTTTGACACTAAATAAACACAAGGGAATTTGATGGATTTGTTAACAGATTGACAGGTACAGTACCGCTCAGATATACGTTAACCAAAAAACGCGCATAATACGCGAATAAATATACGCGTATGTGCGCATAAATATACGCGTATGTGCGTATAAGTATTCGCGTATGTGCGTATAAGTATACGCGTATGTGCGTATAAGTATATGCGTATGTGCGTATAAATATACGCGTATGTGCGTATAAAAATGCGTATATACGCACATACGCATATACACGTCTGTTCATTAGTATTTATGAGCTGGCTTATTGTCTTTCTATTGCTACATGTAGAAGAATACATGTACATGTAGCTTGGCAGCACTAAAAAACTACACGACTGCGAACTACATGAAGACGACTCTCCCGATACGTTGTTGCAAGTGTATACGAGTTAGATAGAAAGCATGTGCTTATCGAAAAAAACGGGTTATCCTTTTCAAACTGAATTTTTATGAGCAGAGGAGATGTTTTTCATCACTTACCAACACTACATCCATCGCAACGGCTTTGGAATGCGTTCAAAATAAATTCAATACCGGTGCATCGTATTTCAGCAGAATCAACAAAGAAGCCCGCTTGTGAATAGCGTTCTGAATACGAACCCACACAGGATGCTTCTTTTATGGCTTACACTATCGTTATGGCTTACACTATCGTTATGGCTTACACTATCGATAAACAAGTTTTCCTCAGAAACTTTCCCATTCATTACACCGATACATGTTAAAGAAGTTCTACCAGACCATTTTCGTTTTGCGTTACCTGTCACGCGACTACGTGTTGTTCCCGGACTCAGGTCTGACTCGTGTGCAAATTTTGATGAATTTGGTTCGACTCTAGTTTAGTTATTTGTATTAAAAAATCGATGGTCATGATAACTAAATCTCAACGATCTGTGTCAAATATACTGGAGATATAATTTTTTCGACATGGTCTTCGGAACGCTTTAGACAATAAACATCTCGCAAGCGACATGCCGGCGCATGCAAAACAAAGAACTTTTCCTTGAAGTAAAAAATAACTAAATGTGGCAGCGCGCCATAGAAACTTTGATAAACAGTTTTTTCGTCAAGCAAAGAGCATTTTACTGTTTGAATGAGTGATCTGTGTCAAATACAGTAAACACCCGCATATAAGAACACATGGATTAAGAACACCAGCTGAAATTTGGCAAATAAAGCACCATTTTTATAAGAACAAAATCAGCCTGGAAATATGAAATGTTCTTATAAAATGGATAAGACCCAAAAAAATTCTGATCATACAGAAGGCCTGCTGATTAGGGGAGGGGTAGGTGCGCAGTTGCCCAGATACTGATGTTGTCTGTATCTGGGCAACTGTGCACAAATTATAATAAGTTAATAAGTTAGTGTTACTGTTGGATTAGGGGAGGGGTAGGTGTGCAGTTACCCAGATACTGATGCGTATTTTCTTGTTCTGTTCACTTGTTAACTACAAATAAGGCTGATTTCTTTTTTGTCATGATATTTATTAATTTTCTTTTACATTAAATATGCTAATTTAATCTCAGGCTTTTTTTTGTATATTTGTTACAGTTCTGATTTCCACCACCAATTTTTAAGAACAATTTAAGAACACCTTCAGGCTGATTTTTCACTAAGCACCCGATATATAAGAACCTGATCAGCCTGACCTCCAAAATCAGTGTTCTTATATGCGGGTGTTTACTCTATAACCGGAGATATAATTTTTTCGACAAGGTCTTCGGAACGCCGCTTCAGACAACAAACATCTCGCAAGCGACTTGCCGACGTGTCCGAAACAAAGAACTTTTCCTTGATGTAAAAAATAACTAAACGTGGTGGCGCACCATAGAAACTTTGATAAACAATTTTTTCGTCAGGCAAAGAGCATTTTACCGTTTGAATGAATGATCAGGGTCAAATATAACCGGATATATAATTTTTCGACGAGGATCGTTCTTAAGCTAAGAACGCTAAATTCTTGCCGACACGTGCCGAACACAGATTTCCCTGTAAAAAAAAATTAAAGTTCACGTGTTAAAATAGGGACTGCAAGCGTCTGTTTCGATTTTTTCCCCATTTTTGGTACCTTATGATCAAGCAAGTGTCAAAGAAACGGTAGTTTGTCGGAGAATTTGCGAAGTGAATTCGGCATTTGCAAATTTCGCTTTGAAGAACCGTCCAGATGATTCACGCGTTTAGATGCCGAGTTTTAAAGTAATATTTTGCTTTTCGGTCTGATTCATCAACAGCAAAAGATAAAGCAGAAGAAGTGCTTCTCGTTATTCAATAAATACATGAAGCGATGCGGCGTGCGTGTTTGTAATATGATCACATTAGCTTTGTAGAATATGTTAATTTTCTGTTGTCGGCTCGTCGCTTTTTTAGACTCTTTCTCTTTCACAACAGAGAAACACAAAGAAAAGTTTTCGTCCTGAATAACAAAGACACATCAGACGCGCATGTATATGCGTATATACGCGTGTAAATATACGCGTATGTGCGTATAACTATACGCGTATATGCGTATAAATATACACGTATGTGCGTATAACCATATGCGTATGTGCGTATAATCATACGCATATGTGCGTATAGTTATACGCGTATGTGCGTATAAAACGCGTCTGCGCAGTTAACGTATATCTGAGCGGTACTGTAGTTATCCAATCGGTATTTTCCGTTTCTCAGGAACGGGAATTTGAATAACAAAGAAACCTCCGTAGTCGGTTTTTTTTGCTGCCTCTCCCCATTCCCTCCTCGTTTCTTTCCCTAATTTGCATAATATTAACTGAGGTCTGCGCGCAGAGGATTTCAGGAACAAAAACCGACTACTTGTAGTCTACCACTGTCCAGAAGTAGACTCCAAACCATGATACAAACACAGATCTGAATTGTTTTACATGTACGTCCCCTAAATAGCAAGCAATTTATATTTTAAATAACATACCAGCATATTCTGTGACTTCATTACACATTGAACACTCTGTGGCATGGGGAGCAGAAAAGGTATTAACTGGGCACATTTTACAGCTGCAAGGGAAAAATTAATATTAACTTTGTAGTGTAAAAAAAACGTTAACAAAGAAGTCTTCATTTCCACACCCCCTCCTAAAAACATAATAATCAATTGAATATAAATATAAACTATGGATAACTTTAGGGAACTGGAGAAATTAAAAAGCAGTCATGTGAAAGGTAGCAAATCTGGTTGTAACTATTGAGAAATACTGTTTACTTGACATTTAACCCTTTCACCACCAGAGGTCTCCCTTTGACGAGTAAAATCGTCTGGCGTTAGACAGAGTAAAATCTATTAAGTCACCCTTGGTGGTGAAAGGGTTAAGAGATAGTTTTTTAACCCTTTCACCACCAGAGGTCTCCCTTTGACGAGTAAAATCGTCTGGCATTAGACAGAGTAAAATCTATTAGGTCACCCTTGGTGGTGAAAGGTTAAGGGTGAATTTATTAGCACTGACAGAAATTTGTCAACAATCTGCCCGCACCAACTACAATTTCAAAATTGTTCATCTTCTGTATCTGAGACCAAAAGAGCAAGCCATTCTGAATTTTTGGAAGGATAGGTCTACATGTACTACAAATTTTCTTAGGCTGTGACTACAAAAAAGAAAATTGCATTTTTAAGAGAAATTGAATATGTAACTGAAAGCTTATTAAATAACAAACACATCTGAATTACATCCTTAAATCAACTGTAGAGCAGTTACCTTCCTTTGGCCTCTTCATCATTATAAAATCCTGCTTCACATGGTGTACACTCTGATGTGTATGAAACACCTGAAATTACGAGATGTGAATGCATGTGAGTGTTGGCTGCAGATACAATAGACTTTGATTAGGTATCAAAGAATGTGGGAAGGAGACAAATGAACTAATCCTTAATTGCTCGTTACCAAAAAAAAGATAACAAATTAGTCATCATGTTCACGGTGCAGCTGTCAGCATTTGACAGCCTGTAGTCCTACATGTATTACACTAATCACATCAACCTAAAAATCTTGTTAACTTAAAGTGCCCCTGTGACAAAAAATAAATTATTTTTTTTCTTTGGATTTCAAAACTATGTTAACTAAACACTAAGTGACCCAAGTTTTAATCCTTGATTTAAAAAAGGCACCTGTTTATTTTAACTGGAACTTTCCTATTTACTGATCCGCCATTACTAAATTTAAGTTCTTGAGAGAGCTGGATCGAGGAGAAAATGACGTCAAAGGCTCACTAGTTTAAGAATGCAATGCGTGTGTACGCTGCAGAATTAATATGCAGCGCGGGAGTTTTGGGCTTTCACACTTTTAAACTCGCACTTTGCATACATAATAAGCTGCGTTCACACGCTGAAATTTTAAGCTGGTGAGCCTTTGACGTCACTTTTCCCGGATCCAACCCTCTGAGGTCAAATCGGTCAGGTTTGGACGTGAATAATGGCGGATCGTGAAATCCAAAACTTACACTCAAAGTAAACAGCCTTTGGATAAAAATGAAAGGTCAGAATTTTGCCAGTCAAGTGTTAAGCAGACACACTTTCAGAATCTCAAGAAAAAAAGGAAGTGATTTTTTTGATCACAGGGGCACTTTAAACGCCATCTGATTTAATGGCAAATTGTTTACTTTTTTCGTTATTTCATTTTCGTTCTTTGTATCTCAGGTTGTGGAAAGACTGGATCTCCACGCTCTTTCTGTCTTCATTAGAAGTCACCTTAATTCGTGGTGGCAAAAATGCGTCTTTGTTATCAATGACTGTAAGTTATTTTTTCAGGTTAAACAAACAAGCAATAATACATTGAATAGATCTAGAAGTTTAGGTCATTAGTTGCGTACATCACAGTATTCCTTGGCATTCCATCCAAAGGGTAGATGAACCATTATCCAAAGGATAGATGAATTAGCAAAGGATAGGTGCATCACTATCCAAATGATAAGAGAATCAGTATCGAGGGATGAGTGAGTCACTATCCAAAGGATGGATGAATTATTATCCAAAGGATGGATGATTACTTTCCAAAGAATGAGTGAAGCACTGTCAAAAAGATGGATGAATCACTGTGTAAAGAATGAGTGAATCACTATCCAAAGGATGGATGAACCACCATCCAAATCATTATCAAAAGGAAGATTGACTCTCTATTAAAAGGATGGATGAATGATGACACCCTGATTGATTGGTTTTTGTTTTGTTGTTTTTCGTTTTTCGTTTTTTTTTTTTTGTAGCTTAGTAATCCATTATTATTTTCGTTGTCTAGAATTGGGAAGCAGTCAAGATTGAAGAGGAAACAGAGGAAGGAAAGAAAGTAGAATCTATTATAAGCGTTCCTACCCAGGTAGTTTGTGTGAATTGAGAAATCCTGTTTGAATGTGGTATTTCTTTTAATTGCTTCTTTCACTTTCCGGACAGGTTTCATCTCACGTAACGTCTTTGTTGTTCAGTCTTTGCCAAGAACTCAACAGAGCTGGAGCGCATGCCTTGGACAGGTAGCCATCAGAGGAAACTGTAATATGGAATCGTTACTTTTGTGTTTTATGTCATAAGCCTTTAGAATTCTAAGGGAGCTGACGACCAGAAAATATGCACCCAGCCGGGAGGATAAGTCGACCGAACTTACAGTCAATGAAATTTGGAAACTTGTATTGTATATTTTCCGTTTGGTGTACAACAAAACACACAACGACTGGACCAGCTTGGACCGATGTGAAAAAGCGACCAACAAAAAGTAAAGAGGTTCTCTATTTTCATCACGAGGCCGGTTCTTTATGCTAGTTAACTATGCCATTTGATAAGTTGTTCCCCCAGGACTGAGGTGTTGGGTTCCTGGGAGGAAAGATTGCGTGAGTACTGTAGCCTAAAGGACGTCTGTGTAGAAACCTAGTCATATTCTTTTAAGTGTTTGTGTTTTTTTTTGTAGGAAGTTACTGCACGAGCTTGTCACGAGCCTATCACATGGAGTCTTATTGACGCACGAGAAATTAGTCCAGGAACACAAGTCGAATTTAACTCAAAATCAGGCATTGCAGATATTGTTCGACCTGAAATTCATTATGTCCATCCTCATGGGGCGTGCTGAACACGAGAGTTCTGGGTTTCCAGACCGCCTTGACCTAGTTGCGGACACTCTGGAAAGCTGTGTGGACCCGTTCGATCTGGATGTGTTTTCTCCTCACATTTCAACAAACCTTAACAGGCAGCTTCAGAGATGTGGGGTATGTGTAATACTTATACCTAATCGTACCTTTTTGGTAGGCTTCGGCGGCATATCAGGCGAGTTTGGTCGAGCCAAATTACGCATGGCGAGACCAAACGAAGCTGATATGCCGCCGAAGCGTACCAAAAAAGTACGATTAGGTATTTACCGTACCCAAATTCAGCCCAAAATTTAGCGTTCAGGTTAGTGACTTGATATCGTAGGTTATAATCCATGAAATCTTTTCGCCCGCGCGCGATTGGTCTAAACACGTCACGTGACCGAATATCCTCCAGCTAAAACTGGGGGATATCCGAGATTATAACCCCCCCATTAATTTTTGATTGATTTTATTGGCTACTTTACGTCACGTGATCTAAATTGCCGGACAGGTATCACGCATTATTATTCAACAAATTGTAACACTATCCAAATATGGTCATGATGCTCTCGATATCTGTCATCCGTAGGTGACGGATATCCGGCGATATACGTAGCTTCGTACGTGGGAAGAAAAAGTGAAGTGAAAAAATGTTCACAGAAAGGTTTAAAAATGTTACGAGCTTGGAAATCAATTTTGTTATCAATTTGTTGAATAATAAAACAATTATCCTGCTCAATCTTGCGGAATATCGTCTGATTTTAGCCGACTCGGCCTACGGCCTCGTCGGCTAAGTATCAGACGATATTCCGCGCGATTTGTATATGTAATCGCATGGGGCCGAGGGCAATTAAGAATTAATTTCACGAGTATTTTCAAAGTTTTCACAAAATTGCCCGAGTCGCGAAGCGACGAGGGCAATTTGGAAAACTTTGAAAATACAAGTGAAATTAATTCTTAATTGCCCGAGAGCACTTGCGATTACTTGTTTATCACATAAAGGGCAAAATTTTGTACAAAGGTTCAAGGTCTTGCCGTCGCGTAAACAGGTTTGCCGGTTGTCATTAGGGGTGGACCATTTGATTTTTGATGGGGGGGTTGCAGGATTTTTAGGCTGCTAGATATTTTTTTTTATTCTTCTAGCCCTGCAGGATTTTTTTTTTAATCTCCATGTCCTTGCACGATATTTTTTTAATGGAAATTTAGTACACAAATTTTGAAGTACGCTAGTTAACTCGACCGTCACCAGCCACTCAAAATTCACCCTATTAAAAACTACCTTTACACGCAATGCCCTTTGAAGTTGACATCAGAGGCGGATCCAGGGGAGGGGTTGAGGGGGTTGTAACCCCCCCTTTGAGAATTTTTTTTGTGTCATTTTGCTTGATTCTTCGTAAAATAATAATAGAATAAAATTGTTTTTTTTTGGGGGGGGGGGGCGGGGTATGGCTCTGGACCCCCTCAAGATATCGCGCCAGAGGCAGGGGCCGTCACTCGCCTTCCACACCATTGGTGTTCAAGGTTACTTCGGTAGTGTACAATCCCCCTTTCAGAAATTCCTGGATCCGCGCCTGTGACATCTTTCTTTCAAAGCAATAAAGAGCTTCATCTTTACTCAGTGTACAAAGAAATGCATCTCCACTAACCTGTGGCTAGTTGATATCCCTGTCAGGTTAGTGGATGTTATGCATCACTTGCCCATTGGATCACTTGCCCACTGGGGAAGTGAACGTTTTTTATTTCTAATTACGTAATGCTACTGAGAAAAGCCTTCAGCGTGACTTGCGTGAAATGGTTCCATCTTGTCCAAAGGGCGAGCTGGAAAATCCATCTTATTTGACCCTGTTTATTGCTTTCAATGCAAGAGAGGGGAACTTCAAAGAAGGAGACATTGAACAGTAATCTGGCTTCTCAAAATACGCATTTAGTATTTGGAGTTATCTAGAGTTTAAAAAAACATTAGGGTTCAAGAAATGGGGACCTCACTGTAGATTTTACCAGTTAACACGACGTTTTGAGTGGACGTAGAAGCAGCTGGAGGGGGTATAATGCTTAATTCTTATTGATGGATAAAATAGACAGTCTGCCAGCTTGTGGTGTATTAAAGACATTGCTAAATAAACATTATTGTTACCACCCCTGGGGCCCGTCTCTCGAAAATCCTGGTAACTTAACGGGCCCGAAATCATATTTTGAAATCAAAGCCTCAAGAAGAGTAGGGTGTGTTCTGACCTCTAATGAAGTCCATTTTGTTTCTTTAGCTCATAACTTTACTGTATAATTTTCAAACCTTTTGAAACTCCCATCTGGAATTAGCCTCTTCCAGGCGTTCAGTTAGTCACGGCACAGCGCAGCGCTGTGCCGTGACTAACTGAACGCCTGGAAGAGGCTAATCTGGAATGGAAAACTAAACATCTTAACGGACTCGGTAATTACCGGGAGCTTCGAGAAACAGGCCCCTGGTTACTACACCTCAGTTTCAATAGGTGAAAAAAACAGATTGGTAGTTGACCCCTTTAAAAGCGTTTTGATTTATTTAATCGTCTTTTGTACTCGTACACATATCCAGAGCATCAGTTTCACATGCTTGTATATTTTGAACCCTGAACCAATTCAATGTAGCCTGCTTTTACTTTTGTTTGTTCCATTTCCTTCTCTATGAAGTAAATCGTATTTTCTTACAAAAAATACCTGCACGTGACAACTGTTACGGTGGGAATCTGAACGCATGAATATCTTTGAATGATAATATCCTTCTAGATCAGAGGGTTCACTTTAATAGGAAATGTAATAGGTAGACTACGCGTCACGCGCTTTCAAAATACCAAATCACAGATCAAAAAATGTGATGCCCAGCCCTGTATCATGTGACTCACAGCTACTTTTGGGGCCGTCACGTATCACGCAAAAATCCTTTGCCACGCCCCGGTTACGGCTGCCCGATATTTTTTTCCTTCTTAAGAATTCTGCATGATATTTTTTTTTAACCAGAAGCACATGCTCGATATTTTTTTGGGATTTGCACAACCCCCCCATCAAAAATCAAATGGTCCACCCCTTATTTAACAGGCTAGCAGTAACACGGGAAAAGCCTACTATAATAGTAAGCAAAACACAGCAACTTGGTTCAATTCACTCAAAGCCATTTCTTTACAAACAAAACTATAAGCAATCTAATTTTATTCACCTGTTTTGCGAAGCTTGCAACGGCGTGAAACTACTTGTTCTTCGATCGATGATAGACGTAGACAAGTGTCCAAACGAGCTCTTATAACTTCTTGAATCCAAAACTGTCCTTTCCACTGTGAAAACTTCACGTACCAACAAAATTTTCGCTGTTTTTACGCCGATAAAGTGAGCTGTAATACTAATAAGGCGACCCGAATCAAAACGAAGAAATTAACTTTCAGTTTGGCGGCCATGAAGTTCTGTAATTCTATGTTTCGTGCAACACCAGCCGTCTCCACTCAAACGTTTTTCAGGCTGCGAATCAATGCATTTTTAGTCGGAAAAATCCTTTTGCTTTTCCACCAAAAGACTGCGCTTTGTTGCATGTTGATTCTCTTTCACGTTAAGATGAAATAACCGTGTTTAGATCAAACTCAGAAGCGATGCGTTTCTGAAATTTCTTTTCAAAATCCGTTTGAAGCGGGAAACCAACTCAATGCAGGCGTGCTCAGCCAATCAGCATCAAGTAATTTTGCCCGGGGCAATTACAAAAAAGAAAAAATGCCCTCTGTCTCAGCCAATCAGCATTCAGTAATTTTGCCCCGTATGTGATAACGCAGGATAATTGTTAAATAACCCCCGCCCGCGTCGATATTTGTCCTCTGATTGTTTCCGTCG
>JAHPZR010050982.1:0-2500 GCA_019787425.1 Platygyra sinensis | reverse complement strand
TAAGTTCATTTTGTAGGACGTTCAAGAGACGACGCGATCATGACCTGGCCGCGTCGTCGTCTAAATTTTTCCGGTTCGTAAACTCCCTAATGTCCGCGGACAAATATCCTAACATATTTTCGCGCCAAATGGAGACTATTGTTTATATATCCAAGACAGTAGACTTGGTTTTTGATTGGCTAATTGCGAATTTGGGTACGAAATACAACGTTTATAGACACTCCCTAAAGAGGGCTTTTAAGTGACAATGGTATAAAAATTAAAAAATCCCAATTTAAAAATGTTTTATACAAAAATCAAAAATTACGATTCTAAAAATGTTTTATACAAAAATCAAAGTGGCTAATTGTTAATAAATATTCACTGGAATTACAAATGAGCAACACACTAAGACAGAGAAGACACCATCAACACATGTGGTTTGTTGTCGTGTACCTTTTCATTCGCCGGGAACAAATGGTACAGGAATTCAGAGTGGAACTTTTGTTCCAAAGGAAAAGGGCCCAGTGACTCTTAGGCAAAGAAAATACAGCTGTTGTTGATATCCCGTAGTGTATCCGTACACGAGAGCAGAACCAATTTACCTTCCACTGTTATTACTGTGTTAATGCAACTATGTCAGATTTAAATTCACCGTTGACGCGACATTTTGATTTACATCGCTTTCAAGCGTAACCTAAAACAGCTCTTGGGAATGAAAACATTTTTCCTCTATAGCTCTAAAGTCCATCAAACATTTTTCTTCCAGGTGTACTGTTTGATTTTTGTTCTTGTTGTTGTTAAAGAACCTCTTCATCGTCATTTCGAATTTCAGTAGACGTTCGGTGTTTTCAATTTGAATATTTGTTCCAGTTGTTTGCTCGGTCCCACTAGCCTTTTCAAACGCTGCCGAGGGTAAATACCTTAATTTTGTTTTTTTTTTTCACTGCGTCAGTGACAGACATGGCGAATAGACCGTGTTATGATGTCAAACTGTTCCAAGAACATTTCTGATTGGCTTACTGAGACAACCGCTAGGAGAGTCGAATTTTTTCCCCTTCATATTTCAGAGATAAATTAATGCAATTTGAGTCGAACTTTCATGAATAAATATTTAAATATTTGAATAAATATGAATATTTGAATAAATATTTACTTTTGGCGTGCGCGTTAACCGGGCTTTCTACTTTATTGAAGTGACTTGTTCGGTCCACACAAAGTCAACAGGGCGCTTTCTTTCACCGACGAAAATGTGAACACTCTCTCTTTATAGATTTATCGGTTGATTACTTTGTTTTTTTTTTCTAGCAAATTGGTGTACGCCATTGGTTCTCTGTTTGCTGTTTATATTTGTGAGCATAATATATTTTAGACAAACTTTGGTTGTTGTCGCTCGTTTTCTCCTTTGTTCAGCGTTTTATACCGCCTTTATTCTTTTGGAACAGCAACCATTAATGAGCAATTTTTTGTGTGTAAATCAATCCGGGAGTGCTTCACCTTCCTTCAGCAACAGATCCGAAATGAATTGGATGTCACAGTCGTTTGTTTCTCGACTAGCCACCAGTGATTTCAGCCTTATAACTTTCCCCAGAAATTTTGCTCTTAGTTCATCTAGAATGTAAATTAGCGGCTCTTTCTATTTTCAAGCAAAACAGAATAATTTCGGTCCTAAAGGGAATTGCATTGTGTTCTCGAAGTCTGTTTAATGAGTGTACCTGACCCATTTTTCAGAGTGTGTTTTGCCTCACATGGCTTCTCTAAAGGAACCATGCAGTCACCGATATCCCTTCAATGTTCCGCAGTAGGTTTTAACAGAGAATTCTGTTTCAAGGGATTTAGTTTCAGTGCCAGTCCTTGGTTTTGTAATAGGCGTTGCAAGTGTGAAGCAATATTATTTTGCTGCCTATGTTTAATTCGAAGTGGTTTATTAGCATTACAGATGACAAAGTGTGGCTTCCTTGAAAAGTTATTGTCTAAAACAATCATAGTTCGCAGAGTGGATCGCTTAGACACGTTTCCGTTAAAAACCATTGTAATGTTTAAAAATTGGAAACTGTCGAAGTGGTTTTCTCGATGTTTCGTCCAGTTACAATTTGTTGCCTCGAAAGCCTTTTAACGTGGCGTTGATCATTTTGGTCTCCCGGGAAACCGAATCGAGGCATTTAAAAAACAAATCAATCGAGTCTTCCCAAGTCTTCCCGCCTTGATTAATCATGCACCTCTCGGCCACAAGCGCTGTGCTATTGTCGAACAGTTAAAGGCTGTTCAATTCGGCAGAAATGCAACAGTTTTCAAAGCAATATTACGAGGTGGAATTTCAGTTTGGTGTAATAGGGTTGAATATTTATGCCCAATAGTAAAAACATTTTTTAGTAGACTTGCGTGCTTTTGGGTGAATCACTGTTATTTTTGTGTTGAATAACTTTGCAATTTATATGGTAATGTTGATTTAACTAGATATATCGTCTTATAAAATGTACCTTGGGGATTTCAACTTGGAATGAAAGGGATGGTTCTTGGC
>JAHPZR010050980.1:0-19917 GCA_019787425.1 Platygyra sinensis | reverse complement strand
AAAGAATAAAAACGCCGTGTTAACCGTTGACAAATATCTGCATTACTTTCTGGAGATATTTTACTACATGTAACTTTGAAAAATTGGGTAAAACATTGCAAATGAGATGGCTGATGACGTCATACACTCAACCAAATATTATATTGAGTAAATATTAAATAGAGCTGTCTTGGCCAATTTGCAGTGCAAAACATTGAAACTTGGCAGGCTAATAGTTCTACACGAAACACACCTACATGTATGACTATAAAAAATTCCGTTCCCATGGCAACTCACTCTTTTCCAGTCCCCACCCACTTGATCTCAATATGTTGGTGATTTTCACCTTGAAAATGTTAAACAAGGTCACAAACTCAAGTTAACATATTTATATGCTTGCTGGATCATGCATGTGACGTGGTGTTAGCAACATCAAAATGGAATGCCAAAGGCGGACAGAAAAGCTTTTAATGTGGAGGAGGTCTGGAACCTAGTATGTTGCCATAGTAACAGAACTGTTAGGCTCATATTATGGAGTACATTTAGTAGAATCTTACTGCAAAAAATCAAGCATTTCTGATACAAAATAGCTGAGAAATCTCTTTTCATCATATTTGAGCAAAATCTGGGTGAGTGTATGACGTCATCACTTGGCTAATTTGCATATTTAAAAAAAATTGAATATCTCTGGAACGAAAGAGATATTTGAAAAGAGTAAACAGCATTTTTCTTCTCATGCAGTCTACTTGGTTATGTTTCAAAATGGCTTAAAAAGGAAAGATGCGATTTTCATCATAGTACCACGTTAACTCTTGTGTGAAATATCGTGATTCTTTTGTTTGTTTTCTTTCTTTTCAATACTGCTAGAATAGGGCCATATTGCAATACGAAGCCTGAGTTGCTCTTTTGGAGCCTTAATAACTATTCTTTTGGAGTAGGTGCTACAATTATTTGAAGCTGTGTGCCTAAAATTTTTACCTCTGCGCCTAAAATTTTGGCAGTGCAACTAAAAATTTACACCTGGTCGTACAAGTGCTCCCAAGGCCAAAAATAAACTTTGAGTCCTGGCCTTGGAATTTCTGAAACCAAAATTGATCCAAAAACAACCTTTGAGGGATTTTCCTTGGGAATACAGGGGTTCCTTTAAGCGCTAGTTACAGAGAAAACTGATCACCTGCAAGGATGATTTTGCCCCAAGGTTTTGGCCATCTAGAGGAAAGCTATTCTTAATATAAAGAAGTTCAGTTCTTTAGAGCCACACTGACTAAAAAATGTAAATGTAAATGTAGATTTAATGTCAAACACAGGGAGTGCTTGTGCAATCACCCGAGCCAGAGGCTCAAGATTAAGTGCTTGACAATTCCAGATCAAATTGGAATTTAGAAATGTTGGTTTTTGGGGAGAGGGGAAAACCGGAATACCCGGACAAAAACCTCTCAGAGCAAGAAAGAGAACCAACAACAAACTCAACCCACATGACGCCGGGTCTGAGAATCAAACCCGGGACACATTGGTGAGAGGCGAGCGCTCTCACCACAATGCCATCCCTGCTCCCCAAAACTAGAAATTTAATGATCTTGAAATTGTGAAAACAGTCACAGAGAATCACAAATAAAATTTCCACTTTTACATGTACCGGTATATTGCCGACTAGAACAACAATGTAAAACACCTCTCTTTAATAACAGATTTCACTCACCCATCGCCTCCTTCATTTTGAAATGTTCCTATAAAATCAGTCACCTGAAACCAGTTCAAACCTTAGTGCAATTGTAGCTTGGTACAGTTAAAAAAATTTTGCAGGAGTCAGATAGCATGAAAATCTTAAGCCATAGTAAATAAATACATTTTTTGTATGTGTATAATGATGAGGTGCTTGTACCATAGGCTACTGAGCTCAATAACGGGCTCCCAGTCATCCTACAAACATATGCACAGTAAAAATACACTCTCTGACTGAGTAGGAGTTGCTGATAAGAAAAGAAGATGACTTTTTGTCGGTTCCACACTGACTGGGTGTCAATTGAACAAGCTGCATGAATTTGTATAAATAGGAACTAAACATTTTGTCATGCCTAGGACCCAGGGGGGGGGGGGGGTACTTGGGTCAATTTTTGCTGGGTATGTGCCGCTGGCCTCTCAGAACCCCTACCCCATTATAGTCTATTCTGTGACCAATTACAGACCCCATCTTAGTCACTTTTGGGCAAATGTAATTTTCGCGATCCCAACTTAGTCACTTTCTGATAAAGCCTTTTAAGTAAGGCACCCTAAAACGAGTTGACACGTTTGTTAAATTGAATGTAGAACACTTTACTTTTCACCTACAACACAAACATTCTGGTAATGTTAACTGTAAGTATTTACAAACATACCGCCATCTTTAGTTGAAATGCAAACATTCTTCTTTAACGGGAACGTCATAATAGTTTCTTACATGAATAAAAACAAACTACGATTTATAACCTATAGATCAGAAGATTCAAACTCCTAATAAAGATATTGGCAAGACCATTTTATACCGGTGTAAATGTCACGTTGAAAGCTAACAATTCCCAAGCGAAAGAGAACAAACGCTTGCTAATCCAAAAGAAGATCCAAGTTGCGTTAACTTCGATGGACGAGAACAACGCAGAATAGCCGGAAAATAAATGCCTTAGCACAGATGTTTTGTTGGACTTTGTTCTGGACCCAGGGGTTCTGTACTATTGTGCAAGTTGTTAATGTTTAAGTTGTGATGTCATGAACGGAATTCTATGCGAGCCGACTGTTAAATATAAAAACAACAGCACGAACCATTTTTTAACCGAGAATCTTCCAACTTTTAAATTCCTGTTTACCAGAATTTTCTTATCCCAGAAATCTCGAAAATGTGCGACCCCATTCTAGTAACTCTACTAAAAATGTAACCCCATTATAGTCAATCCAATCGTGAAAATGCAACCCCATCCAGCGGCACATCCCTATTAGCCCCTTATAAGGGAGTACCCCCCCCCCCCCCCCCCCGGGGCCAAGGAAACCTTTATTATTTGGAAATAACCTGGCTCAGCCCACCCAGTAGATATGAGGCTCAGTACAGTGCAGGGTTGTATGTAAGAGCTGGCAGCCGGCGAAGTTCGCCCGCTTCTCTGCCAGATTTTGCTGGCTACTTTCATTGATTTATTAGTCAAGATATGTCAAGGAGATGATATTTATCAGGTCCCACAACTGTCTACTTTTCACAAAACTCTGGCTACTTAAAAACTTAAAGAAAACGCTGCAGTGCTCCCAGTGAGACCAAGGACTTGCTAGATATCCATAGGTTGTTCTGTTGTGAATTACCAGAATATTCAGTTAGCATTATTATTTTTTTTCATATTGGAAGTTGTTATGAGCCTTTCTTAAAACTCTCTGTTGGGTGCTGCACCTGGATAGACACCAACCTCGGACCTTATTGAAAGCACTGAAAATGTGTTTTATCAAGTCTGTTTGATTTCACTGAGGACTTTGAATTATACATATTAATTAACTCTCTCTTCTGTCCTCTCTCTTCCCACTCTCTCTTTGCCTCGTCCTTCACCATAGAGCCAGCTCAGAGGCTATTTCTAATTGAAAGCCTGACAGGTGTGGTCTGATTTACGTAAAGCAATCTGATCCCTGCATTTACCCCACACATCATGATCATCAACCATATGGTTACTACTGGAAGGGTCGGAAATTAACTTTTTTAGGCAGGCACCAACTGGCGACTGACCTTTTTTTTTCAGCCGCCAAATGGGAAAATGTGGCGACCAGCTGTGAAATTCTGGTTGCCAGTGCAAAATTTTTAGTCGCATTGGCGACCAGGAAAGCGTAATTTCCGACCCTGTACTGGTATGAAAAATTTCCTGCTTAAGAACTCACATTTTCTCCTGATTTGGGATCATACATAGCAGCTTCAGCAGTCCCACCTGCAACCCAGATTGTCTTGATGGGTCTGACATAACACACTCCTGTCACTGCACCACTGTTGATAGTTCAAAAGGGAATCACTGATGTCAATAGGCATCATGCCAACCCATCATGTGACCTACTTTTCATAAAATTATGGGTTATGACTTAACATATGCCAGAAATTGAAGGAGCATGTCAAAAATATCAAAATGGCCAAATCTCAAGGCCCCTGCCATTAAAGAATGAGATTTAATGAGGGTCTGAAGTTTTTGAAAAATAAGAGGATTTGTCTGGAAAAAGTTGTTGGATCTCTCCAGAGACGTTTTCCATACAGAATCCTCAAAAATTTTCCGAAAACTAAAACTGTCCCATAAAGTTACTCTAATGCCAGGGGCAAAAAACTTGGCCATTTTGGTATTTTCAACATGGTCTATCCATTTCTGGCATTCTTTTAAGTTATAGCTCATAATTTAGATTAAGGAAAATTTGTTCATGTTACCCCAGCTGTAAATTCAGGGCCTATTTAAGCAGCTTTATGGCACTTTCAACAAATTAATAGACTGAAATGTAGCACTAAATAAATAAAAATTTCATTTAACCTAGATTCAGTTTTAAGGCTAGTGAAAAACACCAAGGTTCACTTATGCCAAAGAGACCTTTTCATCTCAGTTCTAACTAAAGCAAGGTAAGTGTCTGACTAGCCCAGCACTAATGGCTTTATTGCTCAGGCTGGAAGATCTGCAGCCTACAAATGTGCACCAGCTTGAATTGGAAGACAAGTGGCAAAAAAGAGCAGCTCATGAATAATTTTTTCTACAGTGCTTGGAATTATGTTTTGACTGAATGGCGTTCCCAAGGTTGTCCCTAAACACCGGCTACCGGCAAAACTTGCCGGCTGACAAAGAGGTGATCGCCAGCTGGATTTTGGCAGGTAGGTCACTTGGTAAGGGACGTTGAACAGTTTTTTTACGTTACATGCGTACAATCATTCAATATCTGAACCATATCGAACTGTATACATGTGAATGAATAGTTTGAAATAATTTCCTCATTACCTTGAGTATCACTACCACTATAACAAGTAATTGGAATAAAATCTTGTCTTGAGCACACGTTTAGCATGTTCTCTTTCCATGGGCTGTGTCAGCCATCGTGTAAACAAGAAGCTTGGCTGCCCCACATAGAAGGTTTTGCAAAAATTAGGGGCAAAATTTGTTCCAGGTCTCTTGCAAAAAATGGTGACTGGCTCAATGAAGATCTTAGCAGGGAGACTATTTTCTTAGCTACAACCCTGGGGTCCAAATCATAGTCTTAAGTGATATTACCTGAAGCCATCAAACTTGTGCATAACTTGTCCATCTTGAGACCAAACTTTCACAACTTTGTCAAATGCACCTGTCAACAACCTAAAACATATTTTGTACAGAAATGACCAAATACTATTTTTTGTTCTACATATATTAATCTGTTCAATTAAGCTGTCTTTCAAAGACCCAGTATGCTAGGTACTGTTGGATACTGGGCAAAAAATCTTAGTCCATGATTTTCATCAAGTGTAAATATTGGGAGGTTAATGTTGGCAAGTCATTGTATTTTGGTGCTTGTGTTGTTTAAATTGCCATTTGCTTCTTGATTTAATGTCACTGTTTTTATAATTCAGGGCTTTTGACCTGGCTTTATATTTATTTCATATGGCACATTTGCAATTTCATAAATCTCATTGTTCAATGGCTAAATGTGGCTCTCATGTGCCCTATTTTATAGCTATTTTTAACCCTGTTAAAAGGCTATTGTAATACTATTTTAACCCTATTTTGTCTATTTCAAAGCTATTTTAAGCCTGTTTCATGTTTATTTTAAAGTCTCTTTTATGTCTATGTGATTCATGTAGTATTACACTGTATTCAATTGTAGTAGTGCAATAGGCCATTTCGGAGTTATCTTGTGCCTCTGTTTCAAAACGACTCTAAGTGAGAAACCTTTCATATAAAATATGAGTTCTGCATGCAGTTTCATTTCATGCAAATCAAAGTCATTTTCATAAGAATGGTTTTGCACTTAGACTCACTTTCAAACAGAGGCACAAGGGAACTTGGTAATGGCCTATAAATAACCTGTGTGGAGTCAATAGAAATTTATAAGATTATTGTTATTGTCACATACTACAGTTTTTGTATGAATTGACAAGAAGTATTTACAATTTGGCAGACAATTTATAAAAATGATGTGATTCCTGTACAAATAAATATTTAGTATGCATTATTGCACTGACACATGAATTGACCAGGAGTTATTTAATATAAGAATAAATTAATCTATTATAATTATATAATAATATAAATTATTGTAGTTTAATTAGTCTGACAGATTTGTATTGGTGATGAAAAACACCTCATATAATATGATAATGAAGGGAATTTAAATAATATTAGCTTCACAACTGAGAAACATTTATTTGTAAGAATTAGTACAGTGCAACCCGGTTAATACAGACACCAAAGGGACATACCATAGTGTCTGTATTAAGCGGGCTCCCAGAGAAAACGTCAGGAGCACATGTTTTATCGATATAAAGACCAAAGCAGACAGTTTTACGAGAAAACGTTGTTTAATTTTATTCTTAACTGTAACAGCGACAAGTTCATGCTAAGGAAACCTCACGATCATTTATCACAGTCTCAGAGTAAAATCTTTTAAGTCTTGTACTGAGTATTGTTATTGAAACATGCGTGACAGTAGATTCATTTGAAAAAGGCTGTGACTTTACTTTGTTTTTTAGCACAGATCTGTAATAAAATTTTATTCACCCGTAAAAATCTGTCATTATTTGAACAGGGTACAATGTTTACAATTATCACATAATTGCTACAATGAAAATAAAGAGTGTGCAAATAACCAGTGTTCGTAAAGCGGGGTTGACAATATATGAGAGTTTGTGACTCGGGACACAGAAAAGTATCCGTTGTCCGTATAAAGCGGGTTAATTTTAGAGAAACTATACGAGCTTTTTGTCGGCGACAAACGGAACTGTCCATATTAAGCAGGTGTCCTTAGAGCGGGGTTCCACAGTACAGAAATAAAGTATACTTTTACAGTCAATACTTAACATTATTTTTTTGGTTTGCAGTGTGGGGGAAATCCTCTGTTAAAACACTTAATGTTAGGGCCAGTCCCCTGAAATCTGGTGATGGGAAACTTGTGTGTGAATCTGATAAACAGAACTGAACAATTTTCATAAATAGTCCTGAGGGTATTTTAAGATCTTAGCAAGGTCTTTGCTAAATTGTTACTGTGATCTTGCAAAATTCTTTTAATTATCAAGATCCTCAAAGATCCTGGATAAGATTTTCAATGATCTTTAAAATTCTTACCAGGATCTTTAAAGTTCTTGCCAAGATCTTGAAGGATCCTTAAGGATCTTCTGTGATCTTTGAAGTTCCTGCAGAGATCTTTGAGGATCTTGTCAAGATCTTTGCAAGAACTTGTCAAGATCTTGAAAAATCTTTTAAGTTTGTGCAAAGATCTTTAAATATCTTACAAAAGTCTTTAAAGATCTTGACAGGAACTAAAAGTCTATCAATTGAAAGTTCTTTAGGGATCTTAACAGGAACTTTGAAGGATCTTGCAAAAGATCAAGTGTCAAGATCTTGTCAAGATCCCTCAGGATCCTTCAAGATCCTTCAAGATCCTTGACAAGATCCTTAAAGATCCTGGCAAGAAAGTTGAAAGATCCTTGAAGTTCCTGGAAGATCTTTAAAGATCTTGACCAGAATCTTTAAAGATCTTGATCTAGATCCTCACGAAGATCCTCGAAGATCCTCGAAGATCTATCCTTTAAAGATTTTCACCAGGGTAGCTGGTTACTAGAGCTGACAATATTTACCATGTGTTATTGTCTGAGTCCCATGCAAGACACATACAGATTATTCCAGCATCATGAGCTTTATTGACCCTAAAAATTCAATTAATATAAAATAAATTACAAAATAATGCAAAACAAAAAATTCTGTACATGTTTAAGTAGACAACTGAAGGCTCATACCTGGCCAGGATTGTTCAAAAGATGGATAACGTTCTCCACCCGATAGCACAGTTTGTTTTGTTAACACCACTTCACTGGATAGCCATTTATCCAGTGGAGAGTGTTATCCACTCTTTGAACAACTGGGGACCGTATGCTAGCTACCAGATGTAGACATTTACAGATTCTAGAGGTATCTTTGACACTTTATCACCCATGTACTGCAATAAATCCTAATGTAAGTTTGAAATTCTTACTTTGTCACAACTGATAGACTCTTGTTGCCTTTGTAAGAAAAAGTTGAATCATATACAATTAACTTCTGATCATATCTGCAATGTATAAAAATAACAACAACGTTACCATGATCATTCAGTGAAAATTAGATATTAAAAATTTATGCATTCATGACTGTGTACTTGACTAGTTTACATGTACCTGCTGTAAAATTTCTATAGGTGGGGTTCAGAGTCAACTTTAAATTTTCAAAAAAGTCAAGGTGGTTCCAAATCTTACCTACAGAATTTTTTTTAAACGTTGCTAAAAATTGCGCCTTATCATGCTCAAATGTTGATAATAATCATAAAAAAATTCACCGTGCCATTTTCAAATTACAGTTATATGCCCCTAAAACTGTAATTAAAGGTGATTTCAAGTCCAGCGCCTTAACCACCTGGCCACGCTGCCTCCAGCATATACTGCAGTGTATAACTGATTGTGCACTATTTTTCTGACTTGAACTAGTTAAATCTCCTACCCTCCACTGTAAACTCTTGACTCATAGCAAACCACACACTTCACAATATCAGAATGTTCTCTGCAGACATGGGCTGAAAATGAAACAGTCCAAGTATAAGTTGTCAGTAGATTAAATTTTGTTAATCCTATATATTTCTAACAGCTAAAAATCGAAATAGGTTTAAGAAGTGTACCTTTTGTGTCAATCACATGCCCTATTTCTCTGCCTGAAATTACAAAGAAAAAATTATCTACAAAATTATGTTACAATCTAATTGCTTTTATATGCACTGAGACATACACTGTAAGTTAGCAAGCTCAGTTTCAACATTTAAACTGGAACCTTGTCAGCAGACATATTGTAGAAGTGCATGTACAGAGTACATGTACATGTAAGCTATATTGGCCCAGTGGCTCAACAATATGCTTAATACGCCATTTCACATTTACATTGTACCTGAGTGTTTCAAATTTGTGCAGAATCTTACTTATAAAAATGAGTTTGATTTGAATGAAAATGAACCTGTGGGCAAAACACATTTCCATATGAATGGTTTTGTAGAAAAACTTGTTTTGAATAAGAAACAAAAGGCTACTTGGAAATGGCCTATTCGACTAGTTTTTAGAGCATGAAACGCTACAAAAGAAGCAGGGTTGTCAGTAAGTCATGAAGTACATGTACACTGCAGGCACTGTGGGAGGCTAAACAATTTCTTGGATTGGGTGGCTGGTTTTCTCAACTCCTTCTAAAGACTGAATAAGACAACCCAGCAGAGTAGCTGGGTACATTCATGAAGATGATGATTGCTTTGTCCAGTAGACAGCTACTTTTTACAACCTTGAAGGAGAATAACTTGTTACTCCCCGGGTTACTCCCCATCATGTATGGGATGTACTTCATTGTACCTATATTACTCCCTACAAATCTACTGGTCATCTAACTGAGAGTAAAGTGTCAGACAAGAACACAACACAGTGTTCTTGGCCAGGGCTGAGACCACTCTATCCCTGAAATGATAGAACAATATAGATCTTGAAGCAGTTACCTGGATCCCTCATGTTAAACACCTGTACTGTCGAATCCACAGCAGCGACTATTTGATTTCTTCTGGTATTCCAGGACATACAGTACACTGGAGAACCAATCTAAGAGGAAATGAATATTTTAAATGTCTTTCTGTTTGATGTTTTTCATTATTGACACCATAAATGTAAATTTTGTGCCAACTCAGTATTTTCTTTGATGTACCCCACTCAAATTTCATGGACCCCAGACAACCATGAATAGTTACAAGGCTGCTGCCTAACAGGAGCCCGGCAGCCTGGGGCACCCACGAAAGTCCATCAGGCGCCTAAGTTTTTGAAGCATCTCCCAAAACATTACTTGTTGGGCTCCTAACTTTTTGGCTTTTGTTCTTCTGGGCTCCTTGAAATATTGTTAGGCAACAGCCTTGAGTTATTGGTAAATATACATGTCTTTGAATATCACTTGTAAAAGAATATCACGGGCAGTTCCAGGGAATAAGAGTTTGGATAATGATGGCTCAAGTCACTTGGTAAAACAAGAAAAAGAAAGACAACATGAATACTTTGAAACACATCCAATTTTAATACATGTAACTTACTGGAATCCTATCATGTACTGCACCGCCAGAACCCCAGGCAATAATAGTGCCATCATTTGCTGCTGAAAAAAGTAGTTTTGCATCACCCCTGTTGACATGAAGCATCAATTTTGTTACTACCAGAGCCTCAACTAAAGCCTAGTTTTCACTAGCGACGCAAGCATAAGCACAAGCACAAGCGCAAGCATAAGGGTCAAAATTTTTCCTTTTTCTTGTGCTTGCGCTTTTGCTTGCGTTCATGTGTGTTGTGTGAAAACGGAGCATTATGCTTGCGCTTATGCTTGCGTGGCTAGTGAAAACCAGGCTTAAGAGCCACTTCTCCTCAAAGGTCACCTCTAAACAACAGTCAATTTTTTAAGTCCTGATGAACAGTCCATACATTTAGTCTTATTTTAACCTCTCTAAAATGGCCATCTCTCCACAGTAGCACCAGCCAATAAAACATGTCCTAACTGGCAAAATAACCTCTCTATAATGACCAGTTAATCAATGACTGGCAAATGGTTACTTACATGTAATATCTCATCTGAGTAGGTTATTTTCCTAGAATTCTGATATCTGTAATACATGTAAATACCAGAAACAGAGCATATCATTCTACACAGGGCCTATATAACTTCTAAATTGGGTTAACAGGTCATTTGCCAATTCAGCTGCTAAGCTATACAACAGTCTTGATTATGCTACAAAAAGCTCTTTGCCACTTAAAAGAGTTTGAAAATAATTATTGGCTTACTGTTACATAATTTTTTTCGTTTAACTTCATCCTATAGCTGTATGTCATAGTTTTGTTAATTCCAATTTTATACAATACTCGTTAATTTCAATTTTATGTAGTTATGTAATACTTGTCAGGTTAGCTTAAATTTTTACTGTACTGTATACTACTTTAGATGTACAGCTTCATGAGAAATAAGTCGACTCAACTAATAAAATCCTGTGCCAAATAAAGCCTATCTATTTGTGACTATATCCTGTATACCTATTATTCTATTTATTTAGTTATTTATTTATTTACCTGAGTATAATACTGATATATTTTGCTGCATATTTATTGTCAGCTATAACAACCCGTCCTGATTAGCATTGCTACATGGCAGAGTCTGTTAGTCTTGCTGGCAGTCCGGTTTTTTCTCCACGGGGTCCCTAGGACGAGCGTTTAGGTCATCGCCAACAACGGCAAAATGGTGTGGCCATGAAGGAGAAGAAGGCGATGACAGGGTGGTCTGGTCGAGTGGGGAGACGGGCAAGGCGAAGACACGCACCACCCATCTGCAGACTCTTTTTTACTGTTTTCGAACCATCCGTCAGCCCAACCCAACGGCCAGTCCCTGATTGCGTCAACATGATGCCCAATGACACGATAGTTCGACAGACGGTTGTCCCAACAGCGTTTCAAGTACCGACGCCGAGCGATGCACGTTCATGCAAGTGGTGCGGATCATCCCCAATGCATCAAGACGCGCTGTGTCGCATGCTCGGAGACGCTTAAAACTGTTGAAAAAATCAGTTCTTTAAGAGCGGAACAGGAAAACAAGGCATGTTGGTAGTGTCCATTATACCGGACGCTTGGACTCTCTGGTTCTGCAGCAGGAGTCTTGGCAGACTTCTCGTTTTTTCTCCTCGAGGACGTTAAAGATTCAGATTTATGCTTCCAGCGCTGTGCGTTCTCGCAGTCCATCAGAAGTTGCAGCTCAACATCGGCTATGGGCCGGAAATTAGATTAGCCTTTAAGAAATGGGCTAGCTCAGCAGCGGTCCCAACTTTTTGTTCACCCGCACACTTGCCACAGGATCATGAGGAATAACTTAGATTGGAAACGGGATCCGACTAGTCCCAGATTCTTCAGATAAAAAGTTAGTTCCAACCGTGCTTGAATTCTGTTGCCTTTTTGTCCAAAGCCCATGAACAAGCAATCACCAGCGCATGATGCACCTCTCAGTTTCCCTCCCGCACGGCCCGCTTCTTCGGGCTCTGGTTATCCGCGAAATCCTCGCCGATAAAAAAGGATTTGGTATTTCGTAAACATAAAACGCAAAAGTTTTTGAGCAACGGTTCATGATACTCCCGCAAACAAAAAAATTGATTCGGAGAAGGGCCTATTAATTCTATAACATCACAATATATTGGCTTTTACCACTGGAGGGTTGTGATTTACTTTTTTTGATGCAAAACAGGAAAATGATCTATTAGTTAATTAGATGGACAAGGCTGCTGCCTAACAGGAGACCGCGCAGGCCTGGGGCACCCACGAAAGTCCTTTTGGCCTAAGGTTTGAAGCACGCTCCCTCCAAAAAATTACTTGTTGGGTCTCCTAACGTTTTTGCTTTTGCCCTTCAGGGCTCCATGAAATATTGTTAGGCAACAGCTTGTGGTGGATGTCCTCAAAGACCTGAGAAGAGTCTACACTGTTTTTTTTCTCGTGCGCGTGCGCTCTGTCTCATCCCATTCTCCATTAGGCTAAATAATCTCTCTCCTCATAATCCTGCTGAAATTTCGAGAGAAAAATAGACTACCGCAGTCTAGCCGGTTGTATAAATTTTATAAATTTGTTACATTTAAATTATTAAATAAAATGATGATATGGCTAAGCTACAATAAGATTTTTTGCACCTCCCCCCCCACCCCCCTAAAAAAAAACCAAGTGTCATACTTAAATTAACTACACCCCAACTACCACATAACGGCTATCTCTCTATAACGGCCAGTTTCCAATGTCCCCAAGTTCTACTGTAATCACCATTTTAAAACAATTCTAGTGCATTTTAGTTTGCAACACAAGCCATGTTATACAACAGGCTATTATATGAGAAATTTAGACAGTAATCCCAGAACAACTTTCCAGACAAACTGTCTTAATTACAGTGAGTCACGACCATTCTGTGGGTCTTTTTATACTTCTGGTTGGCGATGGCACCAAAAAAGAATATTTCTTACTTAAAAAGACAACAAAAAGACAATGATCACTGAGCTCAGAAATCTTGATCAGAAGGCCAACTTTAAAATTGCTTCATAGTTTAGATTGTGCACGTCCAAAAATTATCCATACTCCCACCACAGGACGGGATTGAAATTTCCTGGGGGATGGAAGGTTCTGTAAGACCCAAACATTTTAACGGGGGTGGGGGTCTTAGAAAAAAATCCTTTCTGTGGGGGAGGTATAGATACTTTTCTGGAATTACACATTGCACGGTCCTCACTGACCAGAATAGGAAACTTGTAACCCAGCCATCATGCTCTCGAACTGAGCGAAGCAGCTTTCCGGGTTCACCAGTTGAATAATCCCAGACCTTTATGACTCCATCTGGTAAAAATATGAGGATTAATATTTAATGTTGTTGATTCGGAACATAGATATAGACTATTCTTTTCTAGTTATGTTATATAAGATTTATATAATAACCCAAGTTATTCTCGCATTTTGATTGGTTCTCGCCTATGATCTATTAGAGTACAGATGCACGATTGACGTCATCGTTACAAAGATTTTCCCTCTGCCGTTTTAAAATGGCGGAAAGTTTGAGAATTAGGATAATATTTTACGTGACTGGGCAAAAGATAAGCTAAAAAAAGTCTTGCCGAGGTATTGAACAGGTTCGAGAAGCCAGAAAACGAAAGATAAAGCCGTTTCCTTTAGAAAATGATCCGGAAAAAAATTAGAGCAGTCGCAGTCGGCAGTCGAGCGAGACTAAACCAAGCACAAACTTGAACTTGGTAAGCCGAGAACAATTGCTTTATCTCGAATTTAACAAACCCAATAAACAAAATGTTTCTGAGATTAATTTATTTAAAAAATTCAACTTTTCCCAGTGTCAAAACAACTGTTTACACACTGATTGATGTCAGGAATGACACATCAAAACATCACTTCTTAAAATAAAATCGGTAAAATAAATACATAACCTTGCTTTCTGATGCGAATCGTTCCTGTCCGTTTCAGGGCACAGCAGCGAGCTAAGTATAGCTAACCACAGCTCACGGCCAACAGTATCGCAGCTAAAATGTGTCTCCGACACCATATCAAGCTGATTTGACAATCACCAACCACAGAAGACAAAAATCTCCACCGTCATTTACGCTCCTTTCATTCAAAACTCGAATCAAATGGCTTCTAGGTTGACCGCAACCACACGTTTTCCGAGGGTATTTTTTTCAACTCCTGTAATTTTCAAAGCAACGTCCAAGCTTTTCGTCTCACTGGGCTGCTCCGATGACAAAAACTGACTTGATTTTTCCAGCATTTTCTTCAAGATTTGTAGATTTCGCAGTTCAATTCTGCTTTCGCTGTAAGTTTTCATTCCACGAGGAGCGACGCTCGAGTCAGGTTTGACAGTGGCGTGATTTTTCTCGACCAATCACAATTCTTTGCTACGCATAGCAACCAATGAAATTGCTTCATTTTGTATAAATCATAGATCACGTCAAATGGCTTTTTTCGTCTTCGCCAAAGTGGGCAAAGGCGGGGCAAAAGGCCGGCTTTCGCGTTATGTTGAAATATTTTGAAATAAAAAAGGCTTTTCGTTATTATATAAAACAAATAGATTCCATATTGCCGTGCGTCTGATTCAGTAATAGATCACAGAAGACGTCAAAATGTGGTAAGAACATCAGTGACACACTCGGCTACGCCTCGTGTGCCACTTTTTTGTTCTTACCACATTTTGACGTCATCTGTGATCTATTACTGAACAGACGCACGGCAACATGGAATCTATTTGTTAAATAGAAAATAGTTGCTTCTCATATATAGCCTAAAGTGCGAGCAATTGAGACAGTTTGGGAAAATTTTGAAGTACTTCATTGTCAACCCTTACTGATACATTTTTCAGTTTTCTCAAACTTTTGTTTGCATTTTCTAAGAAAAACACTGGTGTAATTTCCTTCTCCTGGAAATCCTGATAATTGTTAGCTGCAAAAAACTATACTTCACAGAGATAACCAAGTTTCTATACGCAGATAAGACAAAATTTAAGTTTAACTGAAGTTGTAAAAAGTCAACAGATGACTGTTAACGGGAACTTTGAACTCAAAGATTATGATTTCGTGTTCGCTTCACGAGGTCAATAAAAGTGCTGATGGAGGTAATCAGCTAAGTTGGATTTTTACACTCAAATGGCACCGAGAAACGTTTCATACTCGCAGCAAATAACAAAATTCCTCGAGTGTTACCTTCGAATCCCACCAAGATCTCATGTTCATAGGTTGTATGAGAGAGCCGTTATCGTTTGTGTGGGGTCTCTTTGATCACTGCGAGCCTTTCCATCGCCATCTTCAACAGCTTCTTGGACTTAAATCACCCAGACAAACTCCCAGGTTGTCATTGCTTAACATATGTCGAGGAAATTATTCTACGACAATCAAATGAACAGCCAATCGACCTATCTGGACCTCCATGTGCCAAGGGAACACGAAAAGGATTGGGTCGAGTTTTAGGAAACATGGGGCCGAGGCTCCAGAGGCAATTTTTGGCGGGAACATAGGTAGCTTCTGGCAGCTACAGCGGGACGATATGTCACAGCATCTCTCGTGGACCTAGCTGGTGAAACTTCCCGCGTTAATAAGGGGTTCGATAAAAAATCGTTTGTCAATTGCATTAGCAGGTCGAAGGAAGAACACCACCAAGTTTTTTCTTTTACATGCAGCAGGCCTTAGCCTCCTATACAGACGTTCTTTGGACAGTCACGAAATCTTCCTTTCTTGGGAGACATTTGGGACAAAGATTGTGCACGAACCCCGTAGAACGCTACCGCAGTCCAGGAAGGCTAAAATTCAGATCATCAGAAATAGAGTCCTAAAGTGTGACGTCACAAAAAAATAAATAAAATTAATGGCATTTGCACCATTTTCGAATAGAGCGTCTTAAAAAAGGGTCCTTGCTAGAAAACTACCTCTTAATTGTAATTCCTAGCCGAAATATAAATGATCATAGTTGATATTGCCTCATGTAAATCTCTCCAATTTGAGTTGGTTCTAAACTGAAGGAACCGAAACAATTTGAAGGGTTTGTATGGGATTCTATCAAAGTTTGATCCCTCATATCACCATCGGGAATGGCAATTCAGAGCTATGTTTGGGACGAGGGCATCTTTTAGGATTCTCCATAAGCTTCTCCATAAGAATATTCATAAATATTAAAAAAACACATTGCGAACGTCATCACTTTACGACTCTATATTGATGAGGCAGCTGAGCTTGTTTTCCCCAACCTCCTCAGATGGACGGTTTGTCCCCTTGATCCTGGTGTGAATATTGAAACACCTGTCTGGTTAGATCGGTTCAGTTGGGAAAATCAATTCTCACACGTGACTCAGGTAGGTATATTAACTAAGTGAAGCCATGAATTTTTATGTTCAGGGTTGGACTCAGTAAGAAAATAGATTTAATAGGTAACACCATTAGTCTACATAGGACTGATGCATACAAGTTTAATGCTCATTTGATCTGCTAATACAAATTTTGAAATCTCTTTTCATCTGCATTTACTTCTCATATTCATCAACCACTCTAACTGCAACTACAAAACGCCTTCAAAATTTAACAGCAGGGAAACACTGCAGTTTGAAGGCATTACTGGAATTAGCTCAGCATATTAAAACATACATGTAGACAAGAAAGGTATAAAAAGAGAAAGTTGCAAAGGGGTGGCAAATGAAAAATGGAGACTTGTGAGAAGGCGAGGCTAGCATTTTCTTTGCGACCCAAGACATTTTGATTTTTTCAATTGTGAGATCAAGACATCAAGTGTATTTTAAGTGTAAGCACGAGATGTTCTTCTATTTATATAAATGTAAAAAAACAGACAAACAAATTGGGACTGCCAAGGCTTTGTAGACGCTACCAAAAAGAAGTACCCCAAGACACTTTTGCAAAAAAAAATGAAGACTGGCGAGATGCCACATAACCGCCCAAATCAAGGGACTGTGAGAGTGTGAGATTTTGTGAAAGTACCCATAGTTTCTGAAGGACCGTTCGACCAACCACTTACATTTAAACAGAGTTCAAGGTCAGTTTAGGATAAGGATACAATTAAAAAGAAAAACAAACTGTTAGGTAGCATGCACAGTTTTTCAGAGATGTGCTTCACACATCCGCCTGTATTGTAGTTCCTTGAAAAGAGAGAAAGTTCAAAAAAAAAAAAAAAAACAAAACACAAACTCTGCAAAAATTCTGCATTTCAAGACATATTACACAGGTGTAATTTACGGGGGTACAAATAGCACAGTTTAAAAGACTACTGAACATTTAAAAACTAAATTCCAAGCGTCAGTTAATCCACAACAATAGTCCTGACGTTCTGTGGGCTGTGACATGTTGTTGGAGAATCTCTCATTAAGAGTTGCAAAGGTCTGAAAGAGACAAAACCAGGGTTCTTTCAAATGCAATACATAATGGCTCCACATTTGATAATTGGCTGTTACAGTACTAAGCCTATCAGCAAGTTCCCATTATTACATCTCTCATCTACGGGTAGTATTTCATGCTGTTGATTGGGTCAATTTTAGCAGGCAGTATTCTCCTGTATGGCCCTACAGTAGAATTTAAAGCTGTTTTTAGTTAATCAAAACTGGGGAGGGGAGAGGGGACTTATCACCAGTTGTTAACATTGTACAGCAAGTAAAAGTTCAACACTTCATTTACTCTAAATTGTGTATTTAAGTGTGCCAAAAACTAAAAAACGCTTTCAAATCGACTCGTTTTGGCTTGCGACGTGTGTCAGTTCCTGAACCCACGCAGAACAACACCAGTAGCACATATAAAAAAGAGTCTTGCTAGCGTAGTTTTCTTGGTCCGTACATGATGAGTTATTGATCAAGTAGTGCGGTCAAACATGGCTGGATATTGGACCAAGTCTCTTTTTTTGCGTGTGTTTAGGGACTGGTCAAAAAGTACAGGGGGGGGTGGGCCGGAGCATTTCGAAATGTGGCGGTTAGAAAACACATGACCCACCCCTTCCATTTGGCACAAAACTGAGTGACCCACCCCTAAATGAAGGCTGAAAATCGCCTGACCCACCCCCCCCCCCCCACCCCCATAGGACATGACATTTTTGGATGCATAATCGGAAAAAAAATCACATTTTGTGGATGGAATTGTGGTATTATTATTTACATTTTAGATATATTTCTTAACAATAATACAAAATTATGCAAAAATATTATTGTTGCTTAAAGTCACGACTGTAAACTCTAAGGAAACTTGACCTTTTACTTTTCTCACTAGGCCTCAAGGCATGTAAAGCAGTGATCCCTCTAGAAAACAGTTGTAGTGAGTCTTGGGAGTAGTATGGCCAGACAACTCCCAGATCCTTGTGCATTTAACCCGTACCCTTGGGGACAAATAGCATGTAGACCCAATATCATGTCAACTCTTCGGTCTTCGGCATGATATCTTGATTAAAATTGCATCACCACTGATTGTGTTATATTTTTAATCATGTAGACACAAGGTGGTCATTCTTTAATACCAGCGCACTGAGTGCAGTATTATGAATATTTCTGCCCTGGGACTCCTTGATCAATCCGTTAACTTTTGTACAGATTTTACAATACATAAGTTATCACCTCCGTTGTACACCAGCCAAGTGTACTTTTTCAAATACAGCTTGAAAAGTTTTTGTCCTGAAAGGAGTTCATAAACAATAAAAGGAAGTGACACACTCGAACACCAACCCACAGTCTGTCAAGTGCCTTACGCATAGCCAATAGCTTCCACAGGTGTTGTGTGGAGCTGGGGCTTTAATGAAGGGGTGCTTTGCACCCGTCTTAGCAGTAAAGGGCAGCCTACCTAGGGCTCTTAGTCCTATTTCTGCCTGTTGGCTATGCCATGCTAATGAGGTCTAATAAGGCGGAAACAGCTGTCCATGGCTGCCACTACCTGGGTAATATGGCTGTGCGCATGCCAGACCATGGGTTGGTGTTTGAGTGTGTCACTTGCTTTAATTGTTCGAAAGGAGTTACCTTTGTTGTAGATTGGGTCAAATGTGTGCCAATTCCCATAAAAAAAAACAGGATGACCCACCCCTATGGGCAGCTGAAAATTGAACGACCACCCCTTACCAAGGGTTCAAAAACTGATTGACCCACCCCCTCATCTGCACCGGGCCACACCCCCCCCATACTTTTTGGACCAGTCCCTTATGGGACCAGGGGGGGGAAGATGAAGTCGAGGTCCATAAACTTGCAAAAAATAATCAGAACGAGGCCAATATGCCGACCATCTTGACCGAACAAACTTGGTCCAATAAAGGATTTATTATATGGCTTTGGTGAAATTTTGCTTTCAGGATGCGGCGGGTAGTCCCAAGCGGGGCAAGAGGGCTTCCATCTTGCCCGCTCAGGTCGGCCATCACCGCGCGCGCTTTGGTTCATCTTGCCCGCTCACGGGAGGAAAGCCGAGATAATAATGTAAGATACAGATCCTCATTATGTTTCCCGTCAATTTACGGCCCCACCTGCTCATGGCACTGTTGGGGGGCCAATTAAATCGATGGGGAAAAACTTGGTCCAGTTTGTGACAATAGTTAACAGATAAGGTTCATTCTCATAAGCTTAGGCATTAAAAAGGAGAAAGGGTGGGAATCCTGTTTTTTTCTATGGAACTGGCACACATTGACCAATCTACAACAAAGGTAACTACCTTCGA
>JAHPZR010050978.1:5000-25043 GCA_019787425.1 Platygyra sinensis | reverse complement strand
AACAAAGAAAAAAAGAAGTTACAAAAAAAAGTATCGCTCTAGAAGAAGATAGCAAACAACAAAACAAAGAAGCAAAAGAAAAAGGTGCAGATGGAAAAGATATAGAGAAAGAAAAAGAAACTCAGGTGGAAGAGCAAGAAAACAAAGAAGCAAAAGAAAAAGTTGAAGACGGAAAAGAAATAGGGAAAGAAAAAGAAACCCAGGTGCAAGAGGAAAAGTAAGATAAAGGAGAAAATGGCAAACAAGGACACAAAGAAGCAAAAGCAAAAGTTGTAAATGAAAAACAATTAGGGAAAGAAAAGGAAACTGGGGTGCAAGAGGAAAAGGAAGGTAAAGGGGAAGATAAAGAAGAACATGACACCAAAAATCGCAGGAAGAGGAAGAAAGATAAGAGAACAGGTTCTCAAAGAAAAAAATCCAAAAAAGAATGACCAAAATAGTAGCAATATGTCTACAACAGACATACTAATATTTAGAGTACGAAATCGTAGGTTGTGTTAAGGTTGATGATGGAAAATGTCATCATTAGAAGTTTTGAAACTACAAGTATTTTTTGGTGAGGTTTATCAGATTAACATGAAATTCAATTTTAGAAAAGTCACTTGAATATGTGGTTGCATTTTAATTGTTGTAATGTCCACAACACACCTTCTTAATTTAGTTCAAAACTTTTCATAGCTTTATAATTATATATACAAATTTAGTAGGTTGCAGTAATCTATTCTTTCCTTAGTGACTTCAGCATGGACCATCGTTAACTGTCAAGTTTTTTCCTTTGCCATGGTGAAGCAACCAAAAAAAGGGTTTATACCAATTCTGGAAAATAATATTTAATTACAAGGCTTATGCATTGGGCTCTTTTTATTTTATTGAACCATTTTGAATATGCAAAAGAAATATAAAACGGTCTTGTAAACAAAAGACAAACTTGAATAGAGTCTGCAAAAGTAGGTTGTGTCAGTAAAGATTGTTGATGGAAAATACCATCATTAGAGATTTTGAAACTACAATTATTTATTTGTGAAGTCTTGATTTGGATGAAAATCAATTTTAGAAAAGGCAGTTAAATAATATTATGTGGTCGCTTTTTATTGCAATGTCTACAACACACCTTAACTTAGTTGATAGCTTATCATAGATTTAGAGTAAGAATATATATATTTAGTAGGTTGATGTAATCTATTCATATCTTAATGAGTTCAGCATGGACTATCGTTACTGTTGAGATTTTTTCCTTGGCCATGGTGAAGCATCCAAGAGGAAAGGTGTTATACTGTTTATATATTTGGAAAATAATTTTTAATTACATTGATTATAGTGAAGATATCGGTGACATCACGAGCACTGTTAGGCAATATTCATGGTTGGCAAAAAGCGATCAAAACAAAAGAAATGACTGAAAATTTGCGTACTTCAATTTACGGTCGCTTCACATATATGCCAGATTTCATCCTGAAACCCAGAAAAAATAAGAATATAAGGACAACTGTTCAAGTTTAAAGGAATCCGAGTTTCGACACTTGCTGAAATTCGGCTGTGAGTGAAGGATTTGACCAGGACGAAAGAGCTTCGGCCAACCACATGCACCAGTGATTTTGTGCGTGTTAGCAAAAATGACATCAATGTTTGTAAAAGATATCTTCCCTATAAATGTTAAGGCTTATGCATCGGCCTCTCTTTGTTTTAATGATTCATTTTGATTAGAAAAGAAACATAAAACAGTCTTGTGTTACCATGCCTTTTGACGCGCAAAGGTCAAGTTTAGAAAATGTATCCAGTATTTGTAGCATAAGCGTTTAAGAATAATTTCTTTAATAGTTCAGACAAGGCAGGGTTAAAATAATAATAAAAAAACCATTAACAAAAAAAGTTTTAGTCTTTACTTTACTTGAGATAACCTACCTGTATGTGTGGTGGAAAGGGGCCGGAGAAGGGGGGGGGGGGGGGGGGGTGTGTGCAAGTTTATAATGCAAAATTTAACTGAGGGTTGGTTATTAACCAGAATGCATCGGGTAGCCATGTGGAAAAAGTAAAAAAAAAACAACCAGAAAATTAAATTATAAAACGCAGTAACACAAACAGGCGGTGAACAGTTATAACATAATAAAGCACATGTGCAAAAACCGCTCAGGTTAACACGAGCCCAAACATCCCCAAACACATCATATATCGATATCATGTCGAACGTATAACATCCTCCACATTTTACCGATATACGAGGAATCTAATTAGCACTGACACTTGGTGAAAGGCCTATTGAGACAAGAGAATTAATGATCCCTTTATGAGAAATACTGAAATGTGATCAAGAAAGGGTAAAAAAATGAGAGAAAAATTCCTACCTTCTTAGAATTCTTTGAACACTAGCTGCTCACTTTATACCAGTCCCTTTGTGAGAGCTCCTTCATTACTCAGACCCAGTCTCACTTTATACCAGTCCCTTTGTGAGAGCTCCTTCATTCCTCAGCCCCAGTCTCCCTTTAAAACTTAACTGGAAATCGAGCTGGGAAAAAATTAAATCAAGCTCGATAACAAGTTCATTCGAGCACGATAAAAATTAAATCGAGCTCGATAAAAAAAATCATTAGTCCAGCACGATAACAATTTAATCGAGCACGATAAAAATTTAATCAAGCTCGATTTCATTGAATAGTTATCAAGCTTGATTAGTTTAGAAATGGAGCTTGATAAGAAGAAAGTAATCAAGCTCGATATGTTATCGTACTCTAATTGTAATTCGTACTGGATAAGTGTTAGTCGAGCTCGGTTGCTCAAAAACAAATATTGATCCGTTAGTCTCTTGGATGGCCCGAGATACAAGGCTCTCAAAGAGATATTTCCATGTTCCTTATTATCTTAAAGTAATTAAAAACCCAATAACAAATGAATATAGAAATAAACGCATGAATTATTGGCAATGTGTGTTTTTATAACAACGAATACTAAGTACCAGTTTGGCAAATGCTGGAAATCCAAGATATTGATTTAAAAATCAATTTACTAAATGCGCAGTTACACTTCAACAACCCAAAATAGACAGTACCAAACATTTATTCCCGTAGCCAGTTAAAATCAACATAAAAAAATAGGTTAGCGCTAATGCATTCCTAAAAAAGCTTTGTTTAATTTGGCACCAGGCTCGATCGACTGTTTTGTAAAAAGCTTATCACTGGGTGGTGGATTTTTTCCAATGTTTTTTTTTTTTAACGAGTGACTTTTTTCTCTGTTTTCCCAGTACTTTCGTTTGATATTATTCATCGTTCTCGTTAAATCACCAAATTGAAAAACTCAAGCAGTAAAGGATTAGCGCAAAAATGAAAACTTAAAACTTTTTTCTGTTTCTAGCTGCACAATTACCCGCAACATTGGTGTTCATAGATTTGTCTCCCTCTTCCTACAAAAGTGCTATGCTTGTAGAATTTCATTAGAATTCTTTATAACATAAAAAAACCTTCCAGTGGAAGATTTGACAGTGATCAAGAAAACTAGTAATGAATAGCTACGCAATAAAGAAAGATTAAGTGTAAGTTTATATTACCAGAAACAAAATAGAGGCTGAAGACAATAAAAATAATTCATGAAACACATTGAGCTATAGCGTAATTGGGTAAAATATCTCGTTAGATGACTCTAAAAGCTAGAAAATGAAATTTTTCATGTAGAACACACTTGGCGTGAGGTCATTAAAACGTTCCAATTGACTCACCCTTATATGCGAGAACAAAATCTCTCAGGATTTGCCAAATTCAGTTATTAATCGGCATTTGTGTTGCACCATATTGCAATTAATGCTTTTCAGAACGTGACTTAATAGCGAGCAGTGTGTTATTGTATCACACCTGGTAAATAATGCATTTCAAGACACGAATTAAATTGACGAGATCTTTTCGGTTTCAAACCGTAAGCAACATGACAGCTTGACTGCTTACGTATGCTCTAGTACATTATTCTGGTTTCGAACCTGTTGTTTAACTCTAGACCCATCCGTTTCGTAACCTGCTGCTTCGAAAATCGAGAGAAGACTTGCGGGCATTTTTAAAGGGCGAATTTTTAAATAATCAATTGTCAACATGGCTGTTCTTCATCTCACTGTGGTGACTCTGGTCTCAGCCTTACTACGCATCTGTTCAGGTAATAGCGTGAGAAATGTATTTATGTTTATGCTATTTGAACCTTTCAAACGAACTCCCAGCTGAACGGAGAGGTTGTTGCCGAATCAGTGCATTAAATTAGATCTCATAGCTGAAAGACCAATCCATTGTTTAAAGTGCCCATATCATCAGAATTTTTATTTTCCCATCTGATCCTATATTCCATGCAATGAACTTTGGCGAAAAAAATTTTCGATTTGGATAAAAAGCGATTTTTCTATGAAGTTTTAAAAACTTGAAAATCCTATTTTATTGCGGTCTACCCGTGCCGCTGATCACATCATCGACGTGCTCAGATTTGTGACGTAGATTAAGGAACACGTGACTTTAGGCTTGATTTATCTCGCTTGTTTTACCTCTGCAAATTTAGCTTCGCAGTCTATGCAAAATGCTTCTTTCCAACATTTAGTATGAACTACTAAGTTTAATTTACAAAGGTGAAACAAGCGAAACAAGTCAGCCTGAAGTCACGTGTTCCTTAATCTACGTCACAACTTATTCCAAACCAGGGGAAGACTGGTGCGAATGGTGGACCAAAATGGCGGCAAATTTGAACGGTTTTAAAACTTCTAAAAAAAGATTGCATTTTATCCAAATCGCATTTTTCTTTCGCAAAAGTTCATTGGGTGATATATAGAATCAGATAAGAAAAGAAAAATTTTGATGATATGGGCACTTTAAAGAGATAACGACCTTATTTCATCATGTTTAGAGGTCAACCATATCACCAAATATTCGTTTAGCGATAAATATTGGGTCAAGTTGGTCAGGACGATTTTCTATTTCATATTTGCGGATACATATCAAGAAATAAGATAACTACAATAAAGGATCCATGAAATTATGTTCAAGTTGTAGTTACACAGTCTAATAAACGTTTAAAACTGTTTAAGTTGTGTGCATAACTGCGATGATCAATCAGCATTTCTTTAAATGTATGAAGTAATGGGATTTCCTTTCATTTCATCGAATCTAGATTGAGTTGTGATTCGTTATTGGGCTTCATGTAATAGGCCTTTTGCAACAAACGATCTCATGGTACAAAATCCGCCATGCTGGAGGGCAAGCTCATTATTATTTCCGCACTGGGACTTTAAAACAGAGACCTCAACCAGTCAAGCGTGACTGGCCTTTGTTTTAATGTCCCACTGCGGGAATAATAATGAACTTGCCCTCCAGCATGGCGGATTTTGTACCATGTGATTGTTTGTTGCAAAAGGCCTATTAAGATCATCTTAGTCGGATTTCCAGTCGTTATTAATCTTATCATCAAAGTTGTGGAAAACGTTCAATCAAGGTCAATACCAACAGTTTTGATTCCGCCTATACTAATGGCGACTCTATAGGGAAGATTATTTTGGTGTAATATTGTTAACTTTATCAAAAACCCAAGTGAATCGACCAACACCGAGAATTCGCATACGGGTAAATTAAGGGCCGTTCAATCCAAAGTCTTAAGATATTATACCAATCAAAAAATAAAATAAAATTTATACTGTTATTTTCCGTGCTGTAAAACAAAAAAAAACCGTTCCCTTAAAACTTTTCAGGAACGAGCTATGTTAAGTGTCTCGATACAGTTGCTCGTTAAAGGGACACAGTCAGCTTTGGGACCGCGCTGACGTAGACACTAGTGTTCTCACTTTGAAAAGAGTTCACCCCAACCTGAAATCAAATAATTCCGCTTTAATCTTCGCAGTGTTTTGCTCGAGTTACAATCGTTTACTGAGAAACCTGTTTTGAGTGTGCTTTTGCTCAGCCTGTAAAGTTGTTTTTGCCATAGTTGGTTAAAAACAGTATGGACCGTGTCTCTGTGATATGTAAAGAAGCTATGAAATGGTATCTAATGCGCGTGTGCGCCAGCTTACTGCGTCCCTCTAACACCAACTTTAACATTTCCAACCAGCCTTTAATCAGCATTCCTTTGATTGAATTGAAATGTAATTTCATTGAATTTTTGGTCAAACATAATAAAAAATAACAGTTATTTCCATGGCAACGATAAATAGAAAAACTCGAAATCAGTGAAACTTGAATTTGCTGTAAACGAGGCTAATATAGACCAACGCCTTGAAACACGGTGTATTCAAATAAAATATATATATGCTATAATGGGACAATTCGTCTAATAATGTCGAATAAATCCAAAGTTCAGTGGTGAATCGTACCGATTTATTTCCCTTATCAAATGAACTAGTAAAACTTAAGTTAATCGGATTGACAGGGTTTCATTACTTTATTTTAGCTGCCTACCATGATTATGCTGATATCTTTGTGTCACTGAACGGAAACGATTCCGAAAGTTGTGGTTCTGACACTCAACCATGTAGGTCCATCGTTAAAGCAATTCATCAGGTGGCCTGGGGTGGACGCATTTACCTCGATGGCACTGGGACCGAGCGGACACCTTATCAGTGTAGCCTTGTAATGGCGCATGAGCAACATCCGGGAACTGTTGTCCACAAAAGTTTGAGAATGGAGGGTTGGAAAGCCTTGCCACATATATCATGCTTCCAAGGTTTTCATTTTATAATGACGTCAACCAGTATGAGTGGCGTACTGGCCATTGCTTTATCTGGTGTTGCCTTCCGCCAAACGCCAATGATGTTTCAGGATTGTGAAATTGTAACAATTGCTAACTGTTCTTTTGAAGACACGGCCATTGCTTTGTATGTTCAGATAAGAAACAATATGAGAATGCAGCTGAACATCCAGCGATCTTCTTTCGTTAAGAACAACATTTCATGCGTTGAAATCGTTTTGATCAACAATGCTCAGGACCAAGATCAGTTTCTGGCCGTAAATATCAGCGAGACAAAGTTTATGGAAAACGGTATGGATAAACGGCGGTTTGCACGAGGTGTAGTAACCATCCGCTCACAAACTAAGTTGCCATCTAGCGTGCATGTCCAAATATCTTGCTTGAACATCACATCTGTCAATAACGTTGGCTACTTTATGAATCTTGATCTGCCATCAGCCGTGACCAGCGAGGTATACAATGACGTCAGATTGTACAACAACACTCTTTCTGATTTGGTCAAGATATCCCCTGGCAAAGAAACACAACACGTGGTGGAAAGTTTGTACCATTCTTATACAGGAAAAACGCGTGTTAAGTTCAGCAACCTAAGATGTTGTCACAACCATTTAATGCGATGTATAAAGGTTCATTCTGAGGAAGCCCAAGTGGAAATTCGCAACTCGTCATTCGTTGGTCAGCGTCTTACAAACGATACAGGTGGAGCCATATTTTTTAACTCAACAGCACACGGATCTGTGGTCATATTCAACAGCAGGTTTCGCAGGAACATAGCTAGGGGTGGTGGAGCTTTCTTTGCTCAAAGTGAAAACGGAATCCTCCGTTTAAACATTACGAATGTTAACTTCACTGAATGTGCCTCAGAAAAGAATGTTGACGGATGTGCAATTTTGGTTGTAGTCAATACGGCAAAAATCACCTTCACAAACATTAGAATGCATAACTGCTCTGGCCTGTATGGTGTATGCCACGTTATCCAGCTTAAGTTATTTGATGGCGAAGTAATTATCAAGGATTCCTCGTTGAAAAACAACAACCAATCTATAACTGGCGTTCTGGCGGTAACAAATACAGGTGGCCTCGTCCACGTCGCTATCTCTGGGTGTACATTTCTTCAGAACTTCGTGGAAACTAACGTTGTTTATCCAACAGCGGGGACATTAACTATGGTGAAAAGTGTTATATCTGGTCAAGAAAAAAGTGGCATTATGTCTAATGCCATCTTTGCATCTTCGAAATTTCATATTAATCTGACAAACATTGAATTAACTTCAAATCGTTATGCACTCTTTATAAACGGCTCGGTGCCAGGTGCAAATTCTGAAGTCTACCCTTTAAACGTGTCAATCTATAACTGCACCTTCCTCGAGAATTTCCATGATATGGTGGTAAATTCGCCCGATCAGGTGGAATTAACAATTAAGAACACCATCTTCAGCAGCAGACAGATCATATCCGGATCATTTGGTCTTTTTATCCTCGTAAGACCCTCGCAAAAACTCACAGTTCTGAATGCTGTCATAGAACTGGACAACGTAACATTTGATTCGAAACCATGCAATATGATAAATTTCCTATTTCAAGGTAAAAAGTCGTTACACGTAAAAAGATCTTCGTTTTTGAGAAGTGTCTGTTTGGAACGATTTGGTTGGACTGATAATAGTCCCTACAGTGTTTCCGATATATCAGCAGGCGCTATATCAGTCGTCTCAGTTTCTGGTAAAAAGCTGAGTCTAGGATGCGTTAAACTAGGATCAAAGAGAGACATTCATCCGACCTGGCAATATGAAGCTCACGTGAGATTTGAAGATACCATATTCGAAGGCAATGGAGGATTAATCACTGGTGCTGTATACATACGTAATGCTTATACTACTTTTGAGAGATGCACTTTTCGAAATAATTTTGCTATTGATAATTCTGGACATGTTTATTCTGCATACGGAACCGGGCAAGTGGATTTCAAAGGTTGCAAATTTTCTTCAACAAAAGTAAACATGACAATAAGAAATATAACACTTCACAAATCGACGTTCTTGCGGTCGGAAAGCGGGGGACCTATAAATCTGAAAAATACAACTATGGTGTTATTTGCTGCGGCCCGAAGGAATTCCTATCCTGTACTAGACATTTCCAATGGAGGCTACGTTTACATGGACTATAATTCGACCATTCAGTGTCCTATCGGAAGCCAGCTTTTGTTGGATAATACGACACATTTTGTATACACAGAGCAAAACAACAGTGTTTGCATAATAAATGTCACCGTTCTGAAGTACTCTTGCCAGCTGTGTTATCAGGGTTTTTATAGTCTTCAGAAAGGAGTATCACGTGGCTTGATTGTAAACAACACAGTTACTTGTCTACAATGTCCTTTCGGTGCCCGTTGTATTGAAAGGAATGTAGCTTCTGAGCAAAACTTCTGGGGTTATCGAATATCCAGCGACCCACCATCATTGAAATTTGATGCTTGCCCAGAACATTACTGTCAAAAATCAACATCTGAGATAGGTTACAACAGTTGTCAGGGGAACAGAAGCGGCACTCTGTGTGGTAAATGCACTCAAGGATACAGTGAAAGTCTCTTTTCAACAGAATGCCGTATGAATAAGGAATGCAATAACCACTGGTTTTGGATTTTGATGATCTTGTTAACAACTGGACTGGCTCTTTACTTACTGTTGAAACCTCCAATTCTAGTGTTTCTTGGAAATCAGATACTATGGTTTAGAAGAGAAGAAAATCATCAAGATGACTTGGGCCGCGGCGATCAACACTCAAGTACCGACACCGGCTACATCAAAATTACATTTTATTTCTACCAAGCTGCCGAAATACTGATGGTCGGTTCTATTGAAAGCTTACTTGAAAAAATGCCATTTATTCGTACAGTGATTGCCGCTTTCAATTTCCAAGTTCGCACCATTAACAGAGGAATTGGTTGCCCTTTTGTAGGACTGACAGCTGTTACAAAACAGTTTTTTCTTTCAGGCACAGTTTTCGTCACAATGGCTGATGTTGTTCTTATCTACTGCGTCCATTCTCTCATCAACATGTTAAGGCGAAAACAAAAGCCAGCCCTTATCCATTACATGGCCGTTGTCATGGAAGTACTGTTGCTAGGTTACGAACGGTTGGCAGAAACGTCGCTTAAGCTAATGCACTGTGTCTCTATTGAATCCCAAAAGTTTCTATTCATTGATGCAAATGTTCCATGTATGCAATGGTGGCAGTATTTTCTTCTTGCTTACATCGTTGTTTTTGTGGTTCCCTTCGTCATTGTTCTCTACTGGGGATCCTCCAAGCTTTACAGGGCTTCTATAAGTGCAGGCGAATTTCTTGCTGCTTGTGTGCTTCCATTACCATTCCTCGCCATCTGGTTTTTTAAGAAGATACTAATATTCAAAGGGCAGGAAACCACCACGGCGCAGACAGTAAATAAAGATGTCCTGGAAGTACTACATGGTCCTTTTCGACCGCCAAACAATAAAGATAAAGGAACACTACACTGGGAGAGCGTGTTGATTGGTCGAAGATTAATTCTTCTGACATGCCAATCATTCATTACATGTCCCATGACGCGAATGGTTTCTGTGGCTGCAACATGTCTACTGATAAACATTCATCATGTTATGAAGAATCCATATCGCGAACCCATAGCCAACAAAGCTGAAACACTGTCACTGACGACTTTAACTTTGATTGCCATAATAAATCTGACAAAAGCGACCCTTCTCGCAGTTGGTATCACTATTGACGGGCCTTACCGATCTTATCTGGAAACCGTGGAGTGGTTTGAAGTGATTAGCTTGGCCTTTGTCCCTGCGTTAATGTCCGTCTTGGTTGTCATCGCGATTCTGTCTCAGTTGGCTCGGCTGGTGGTGTTTCTGATCAAGCAATCGTTTCAGCTTGGTAGCCCGGAATGGCTCATGGAGCAACGGAGACCACTTTTGGATATTGCAGCATAGAGCAGCGATGCCAGATTTTAATCATAAATAAAACTACCGCTATAAGAGGCAGAAGAATCTGACCATTTGCGTTGTTATTAATTAAACAAGTACCAAAGCGAAACTACCTACTGCTCTTTACCTACCATCAGTTATTAATCAACGCTAAAATCACGGTTATTTGAGTTTACTTATTTTTTTTTTACTTTGGCCTAAATTGCACCAATTGCGATTACAATACAAAATATTGTAAAAAAGTAGAAGTAGATTGTATGGTTGCAATGGCTTTATATTTCCTTTTTTATGCCTAAATGGATTAATCGGAGATCATTTTATAGATTTCTACACTGTTGCAAGTTTGGTTATTGTTGTTGTTATGGTTATGGATTTAATGCCATTTACAGAAAAATATGTTACCCAGTTACATGGATGTTAACTTCAATAAATATTCAAATGTTTCTTTTTTAACAATCGTATGCACAGTATTTATATCCAAAAAAAGCCATTTACAGGTGTTAAACAGATCTTCAAAAGCGGGGGCAGCTCTAGTGAAAACTATTGCTAGAAGTAGATTTTGAGGCATGCTTGGATTGCAGGATGCTTAACTTCATATCATACCAGTGGCAAAGGAAAAGAAAATATACACTTCTTTTCCAAAAGGTGTAGAAATCAGTTTATGTAGATGTTGGAACTTCTTTCAAGAGATCTTTTTGATTTACAAACTAATTCAATAATTTTTTGAGTGATAATTGTGCGTAAATGCGCGACACACCCTGTCTCGTTTAGCGTTGAATGTAGTCGATAGCATGTTGGATTATCAAGAGTTCTTTCGAGCGAGTCCTTAATCTGCTGCAGATAGTCAAGTTGTTACTTCACACCTCATTACGCGCGTTACAATATATATGTATAGTTGTACAGCGGAACTCTCTCTATACTTGATGATGCCATCCCACTTTTCACATCTTGTAATAGTCCTCAAGGTCAGTAACGTTTATCAAGCTTTAATCTGTGACGATACAAGATGGCCGACTGAGATAAGCGAAAACAGAGAACATTGACTTGATAAACATAGAGGGCCTACCCCTCGGCTAGCTTCTTCTTGACACAAATAAAGTATCTATCTATCTATCTATCTATCTACCTACCTACCTACCTACCTACCTACCTACCTACCTACCTACCTACCTACCTACCTACCTACCTACCTACCTACCTACCTACCTACCTACCTACCTACCTACCTACCTACCTACCTACCTACCTATCTATCTATCTATCTATCTATCTAAATACAGTAGCTTCAAGGCCTCACTAGAAGGAACACCAGCTTACACACTAGGTTAAGAGTGCCATTTGCCAGTTGATGGGGATAGTTATAGAAGTGTGTTTCCAAGACAAATTAGATATCAAGAGAATCATGATTGAGCTAATCCTACTGCATAATTTTACGAGTACTGTTTATCTTAAATATTTTCAAACGACGGGCAAATCGCAGTGGAAATAGAACGTTTAAACTTGTAAGAAGAGTGAGCCGGCAGAATAAATCTAAGGGAATTTGTTAAAGGTGCCAGCCAGTCGTTTATTTACTTTTTACAGTCTTAACTATCGCAACTGTAACTGATTTAGTGACCTTATACATATGACCACCAGGTGACTCATGGCGTTAACACAAATTTTGATCGGACAAAGGTCAAAAGAAAGACCCTGATTGAGGTATCAAGTGTGGGACGGAAAGAAGTACTGAAGGCAGCATAAACCCTTTTTCCAGAATAACGACACACAGGGTTTTATTCACTCTTCTCTGTGGAAATTTTATAATTTTTAAATAAATATGCGACGAACAGTCAAAGTCGAGTAACAAGTTCAATGTCTTTAACCTACATCACAGTTTTAACTGTGTAAGGTAAATCCTCAAATTTGGGGAGAACAATTGAAGGCTTCGGTGGAAAAAGGGCGTTAGGTTTTTTACTCAAAAATGAACTTTATTAAAAACGCTCCAAATTTCGCATGCAGTTTTGTTTAGGTGCGTTAGACAATGTTCTGCATGCTTTTTTTGCTGAAGTTTGTTTCGTTTTCGAGATATTACATATGCAAAAAAACCCTGTATTTGTTGTCACGTCAGCACGTGACCGCAAAGACGTTTAGTGTTACCGCTTGAAACTAGGGTTAGCGTTGAAGGGTGAGGGTTATTGCCTAGGGTTAGCGCTAGCGCTTCATTGTTAGGGTTAGCGCTTCGGATAAGGTTAGAGTTAAGGTCAGGACGCGTTAGGGTTAGTGCAGTGCTAGGCCAAGGAAAACAATCAAGATGTAACCTTAAAAAATGTTGATTTCAGGTTTTTAAAACCGTTAAAATTGTGATTTCACGTTATCACGCGACCGCAAAGACGTTAATTTCACTCAAATTACAGCCAGTTCACTTTACGCGATTTCACGTTAAGGCATGACGGCAAGGATGTTGATTTCACTTCAAATCCAGCAAGCTGTTCATTTCACCCAGCACGTAAACTCGAAAACGGCGGGCCTAAATAGGTTAAAATGTTGATTTCACTTTAAAGCGTCACAGCAACTATCTCTATTTCATTTTAACTGCCTGCAACGTATAAGCTTAAAAAAAATATAGGGCTGACAGATTAACAGATTAACCCTTTTGTGCAACGTACAGGTCTCTCTCCTTACATCTGCATTGCCCCTGATCCCAGAAGTTTAAAACACTACAAATAATGCCGATTTGAAGTAAAATCAACGCAACCTGGATCACAGATCTATGTTTGAATCAATCGATCGCTTCTTGTTGGCCATTATTATGTTGGAATAAAAAAGGAAAAAAAAACACGCTCTGTAATTAGTTAAATAATATTGTGATTTACGGAGTCTTGTCTTGTCTTGTCTTGTCTTGGCTTGTCTTGCCGAACGTGATCGAAATGCATGCCGGGAAGGTTCTGTTACACCTCGTGCGCGGGTAAACATGGAGGATGATGCAAGAAAAATTTTATAAGTCTAAAAGCAGTTCTCATTTTCCAAACTTTGAAGCTAGCAACGCTTGGCAAATGGGCCACAACTCACGACAGGGTTTTATTCTCGGGCAAGAACTGCTCTTGGACTTTGCTGCCTGGATCGACCTGACTTCGAACGCTGATAACTGACTTGCCGCTGATATCAGTTGCGTTGGAAGTTACAGAACACGTTTTGCTTCTTTAAAACGTGCTGGTGACTTACGGGTTTATCAAGGCTTTATGATGCCTATCAACCACCAGGCAGGCTACAAGGTACTTAAAAACAATGCTTAAGATATTAGTCGAAAGAGCTGTACTGCATCATGCATCACTTCTCTTTGCTTTGACGCTCGATCGAAATTCCCGTGTTGTCTCACGTCACAATGACCTGTATAAAAAATTCTCTCCAGATTCCCGCTGTATACGCTTTTTTTTTTTAAATAGATATCTTCATTCTTGAAAAAAGAAAAGGAACAGAGCGAAAAAAAAAATTGAGCGACCTCGTATCGAACCGGCGTCACGGCAAAATAAATTCGAATCTGGCCCGTTCAGCGCCTCATCCGCTTGTGCTAACGAAGCAGGTATTATAGTGAGTTCATCGCTTAGCGAAACAAAAGGTTTCTTTTGTTTTCCATTCAACAAAAGGTCCCCAGAGGATGCCCTTGGAAAAATGTGTTTTTTTGCATACGTAATATCTCAAAAAGGAAGCAAACTTCAGGGAAAAAACATGCAGAACATTGTTTGACACACGGAAACAAAACTGCATGCGAAATTCGGAGCGTTTTTGACAAAGTTCACTTTTCAGTAAAAAACCTAACGCCCTTTTTCCACCGAAGCCTTCAATTGCAAAATCTTAAACAGAGCACATCATAACTTGCGAGGAAGCTCTGTTGAAGAATAGGTTGGAGGGCAAGAGCTCAAGGGAGGAAGGAGCTCCCTCCCTCAACCCTGACTCCCAGTGAGCTTCCTCACAGGCTGAGGGATTACCGACGTTATTGCTGTAGTATTCATGACAGCAATGCATGTATATTGTCCTCATTCTTGCGACACTTTTTGATCCTTCTGTCTTGTTCTTTTAACAAGTGTTCGATCTCTGTGGAAGAAAACATTAAATGCTAATGTCAACAGAGTGGCGTGAGGTACATGTATATATGAAATAATTCATATCTGAACTGTGGTTGTAGATGAAAGTGAACAATGATCATCGCAGTTAATTTTCCAATTTAAGCGATTGGAAAGAATAAGCCTGAAAAAAATCAGAGCTTCAACAGGTTCGAATACCGTTGAAGCCCTGATTTTTTCAGGCTTATTCTTTCCAATTGCTTAAATTGGAAAGTTTACTGCGATGATCATTCTTCACTTTCATAGACAGAGGGCAAAGAAACAGAAAAAAAGAAAGCCAAAAAGAAAAACAAAACAAAACAAACCAAGCAATACAAAACAAAAACAAAACAAAAAATAAGGAATGTTCATAAGTGAAATGTTAATAAAAAAGGGCACACTTTTTTCAATAAATTTCGTCTTACGGAAAAGGCTTTTTCATGCTCATTTAAAGTTCATCGTATGCTAACAGAAGGAATTTCTTTTGCTTGCCCTTACGAGTCGTGCATATTCTATTAGAATTGTTATAACCAATTGCTCTTTGCCGTGGACTAATAAGTATTAAATTTTTTCCCATAAATGAATGCCTTTTCCTAGCCTGTTATATTTGAATTTTATGCAAGGTCATGTAAACCCTGTGAATACTGAACAATGTCCTAGCCTGATTATCTCATGTGACAGGAACCATTAACTAAAAACCTTATGGTGCAGTAAAGAGTTCAAATTGAATATCTGGCTATGTTCGACACATGCGTACCTCTGTTTTTCTTGGTGAGTTGCTGTCCAGTTTTTGCAAGAGATTGCAAGATCATCTCAGCGCGTCTGTAAGCTGGTTCTTTTGCTGATGGATTCGTCTCTTTGGGCGGTGATGCTGAAACGAAAGGTATATTGTCAAGAAGAATTTAAACGTCAGTAAAAACTGCAAAAGAGAAGAACCAAACTAACGATAAGAAAAAAAAATGGTTACTAAGTTAAGGTAAGGTAGGGTAGAGTCGTGCACGCTAACAGACTATTACCTAATCCAGGAGCTCTATCACCCATTTTCCTTGAAGTCACCTCTCCTTGTTTTCTGTGACCGTACGCAGGCCGAGCAGAATTCGTATCGCTACCTTGTTTTCTGACTTTCATTTTCTGGGGGGCTGGGCCCGAGAGTTTCTTTGATAACGACACAGAGTCAGACATTTGACTTGAACTCGGCTGACTATTAGTCACAGAGGAAGCATTTGATGCCGGATTCCAAGAGCGAGCCGTGTTTAAGAGTTCGCGCGAAATTACAGTGTCTGCAGTAGACGTTGATTGGTCGATCAAAAGCGACGTGACATCAGAGTGATCGCTTTGAATCGATAAAGACAGTGGCGAAGATGGTCTATCAAATGTTTGCGAATGTTCACTAACTACGTCGCTACTGGCAGCACTGTCCTTCTTTGGAGATGAACTGTGCAGCGGGAGAGCAAAGTCATCAACATCCTCGTCAACGTCGTCCAGTTCGTAACTCGTGCTTAACCTGGAATTTCTATCTGCTGACGAAGCTTGTTCTCTGTCAAATTCACCTTTGTGGTCACTATGAACAACAGGTTTAGGGCATAGGGCTGTATTTCGATGTTTTCTCCCTGACCGTTTGTCTTCTTGTCTTTCGCCTTTAGTCATCGGATCGCAATTTTCCTTTCCAGGGTCAACCTCAGAAGCGATGTTTCTTCGATCCTTTGTCCTAGATTCCGGTTCTTCAGGATGTACAGGGCCATCATCCAACAGTGCTCGTTCTGCAGAAGGCCTGTGGGACGCAAGCGCAGAACTCGGACTCTTGCCAGGGGTCCCATTTTGAGAGGCATGAGCTTGAAAGCTTGTGATCAGGCTTCGTACCTCATGTAGTAACGTCTTCAGGTCCTCTGTAACTTCGTCGTTCTTTTTTGAAGAAGCTTCACTTGGCTGTAGATTTAAGAGGCAGAAACGGTTTACTACAAATCTTTATTCTCTAAACGCATAGTCCCGCTAATAGCAACGAGAGAAACTAACACAGATACAGTGTCCTTACCTCTTTGGACTGTCCACCTTGCGTAAGCTGCCCAGTCTCCAACTCTGCCACTTCAGGCTGTAAGCCTTGGGACAGAGGTAGAATCGACTGTGGCAAAGAGCTCTTTTGAGGAAGCATAAAATGGCTGTAATTCGCTTGGGTCGCCAGCGGAGGCCATCTAGAGAAAACAAATAATGACACAAGATAGAAAAAGAACAGGAAGTTACTGGGAAATCGCATCTCCCCCGCCCCCCCCCCCCCCTCCCCCCCCCAAAAAAAAACATTTTAACGATGGAAACGTTGCCTACGCGAAATCCACGTGACGATCACACTCTGAAATCCAATAACTATTATTTTTGTCGCCCTCTAGTAGTTTGCATGCTCTTGAGTATTGCGTGACGAGAACTGATGTGTGATGGCGCAAACAACGGTTGGCCATTACAGTCGACAATGGATTACAGCAACTACTCTTCACTTCCTTGTCGCAGAGCAAAGGCGTACAATCTGACTCCTACCTAAATCCAGTGTCCAGTTTTGTGAAAAGCTCAACCAGAGATGCAGCTTCTGGCCTGATTGCAAGAGTAGCCTTTGAGGTCCGTTCAAGTTCCTTCGATATCAAACCAAGAAATGATTTCAATTACATGCTGTAAAGTGTGTTTTGGTATTAAAGCTTCCAAATCCCATTTTATCAATCTCGTTCCCAATGCTACGATCGTCTTAGTTCGGACCAACAAATTGAGACCCCTGGGAGAAATCGGTACATGAGCCAGCACTAGACACAGCGGTCTTTGGAAGCCGTTACTGAACTTGAACGCATACGCAAGTGACCTGCATGCATTACTACATGTAGGTAAGGTGAAATCCGATTCCAGCTTGCACTTACTGAAATTGTGGGTACTGTAGTAGAGTTTTACTAGAATACTGATAGAATTGCTTCAGCCTGATCCTCACTTCTTGGCTTACCTTTACTTCGAGCGAGTGTTTCAGTTTTAGCCTGGCCATCTCTTGTTCCATCTTCTCGATCACACCTTGCGAGTCTGCGTGTTTGAGAGCAGCCTTCGAAAAGAATGAAAGATATGAAAGCAAATGACTTTGGAAATATATAACTTTCTCTTACTATTGTTATTGTTATTGTTATTGTTATTGTTATTGTTATTGTTATTATTATTATTATTATTATTATCATTATTAGTATTAGCATTAGCATTAGTATGATTACCTTATATAATAAGTATTGTAAAGCATATTTAAATGATTCATTACTGTATGATTATTATTATTGTAAATTTAAGATTCTTCTTTGAATTTCTTAATAAAGTTTTGGTGTTATTATTATTATTATTATTATTATTATTATTATTATTGTTATTGTTATTATTATAATAAATGAGAATTTTCTCTGACTCACGATAAAAGTCCCTGAATTTTCCCTAACCTTAAGGAATTTTTCGTCCCTACGATGTGAAACATAGGCACGCAAGGCGTGCAAGAGTTATTTTTTTGTGAACTGAAAGGTTTCAGAGATAGCAGAATTCTGAATCGATGACATGTAAAATGTTTTACTAAACAAACTACAGTAACCTGACACGTCTCCAAATTACTATAGATATGATCTTATTTTCTAACAGGCAATTTGATTCGTTTTTTGTTACAACCCACACTGTGATTGGTGTGACATGCGCACATGCATAACTCCCCATCACTCACCGATCTCATAGCCCTTTCAACCCCAAGAGGAATTTTTGCTCAAAAATACTCAAGCCGTTAAGAGAACTTTTCGCATTTTATACGAGTCGTAAGTTTACCCTTTTTACAAAACAACACTACTTCACCGAAAATAGAAAGAAAGAAAGAAAAAAAACTTTCTGATACAAAGAAAGTCTGATTTTGCACTTTAACTTGACGCCACGCAGTCTTCAAAAAATATCGAACTGAAATGAATGTCATCAAATAAAGCTATAAACTGCTACTGCAGAGACGTAAAAACAGTTTAGAAATGAAAGCTTCTTTTTTGTTTAATATCCTGGAAACAAAAGCCGACAATTTGTAAGCTCCCATTGAATTTATTCCCATAGCAAAAATAGAAGTGTCAAGTTACCACTTATAACTAAAAATAGCAAACATCTCGTGCGAACGATTTTCTCCGACACGAAAAACAAAAGTGTCAAGTTACCATTTGTAACTAAAATAGCAAGCATCTCGTGGGAACAGGTGCTGACGATTGGTTAGCTCTAATTGAATTTACTCCCTTGTGAAAAACAAAAGTGTCAAATTACTGTTTGTAACTAAAAAATAAAAATATCTGTCTATATTTGCATGCAACAAGAACAAAACAATCGTTACCTGTACCTATTGTAAACGTTCGAACTCTTTCGAATCAAAATAGTCTTGTCTCCCCTAAAAACTAAGAACTAGAAGCAACGATGCGTGACGTCTAATTGAATTTACTCCTTGTGAAAAACAAAAATATCAAGTTACCTTTGTAACTAAAAATAACATCTCGTTCATTTGCATACAACTAGCTCACGCACTGTTTCAAACCTCAAGGCTCATCTCGTCCATAACTAAAATCCTCAACCTAACCCACCGAATTTGCCGAAGTAAACCCAATATATGAATACTTCCTCCTCTTTTATAGAAGAATAAATATGGCCGTTCTGAACTGTATCGGGATCAAATCCTCTCATATACCATTTACCTTTAAAACAAGAAATTTGATTGGCTGTTTATAGTAGACCCGATCTGATTGGTGTGACATACATACATCTCTCACTCACTTACTCACTCACTCACTCACTCACTCACTGATCCATTGACCCGTCCACAACATACTTGACGCGCCGACTAAGAGGTATTTTTTTTACAAAAAAATAACTCAATAAACGCTGCTGCTATCCATTACTAATTGACCACCTGTTTGAAAGGTAGAAGACAATTTCTTTTTCTCAAACAGTGGAACCGGTGGTGACCGAACTCTCTTGGTACTTTGAAAGTGATCGCTTATGGTAGGTTAAATATTCATTGTTCTATTTGGTTATGCATAAATGGCTGCTGGGGGTAAGCATGCAATGGATTAGCATCCCCCCATCCAGGGGAAATAGAAATACTCTTGTGAAGTATATATGAAATAATTCATATTTGAACTGCGGTTGTAGATCGATGAAAGTGAAGATTCCCCGCTTTACTTGGCGTCACTGTGATGTCTTAGATGCTATTCTCCGTGAGAGAACAGATAGTCAGAGACCTCGGACTGAATCGAATAATCCTAGTCTGTATTGTCTGATGCCATTTCTTGGAG
>JAHPZR010050976.1:7500-14823 GCA_019787425.1 Platygyra sinensis | reverse complement strand
TGGTCGCAATTTCGAGCCCTGTGTAAACAAATGTGTGACAGTGAGTAGATCTCAACTGCATATGTTTTGTACATACGTTTGGCACGATACATGTAACAAATAGCGCGGGCTAAGACTGTTATATATGTGAAGACAGAGTGGCCAGTTTCATCACGGCAAGGCCATGAATTGGATTGGATCATAGTTAATAGAGGAAATGGTTATGAAACTCGTCAAAGTTCTGTGTTGTATGTTATTGTTCTGGTTTTTGCCCTTGACCCTGCACAAAACACAAATATAGTTGTTTACTCCATACCAAGGAACTAACCAATAGAAACGTGTTGGTTACTGAACTCATGCATAGTGTATGAGTGTAAAACAAAAGATTGTGTAGGGTCGTGGACCTTCCAACATAAATCTTGGTATCTTTGTTTGTTCGTTTGATGTTTGCCGGGCTTCCTAACCAGTACCCTCTATTAACTATGATTGGATCTACAGCACTTCATTATGGTATTTCTTTTTCCGGGTTGCTGGCTTTCTTGTGAGTGATATGCCTGAATATCGGGTGTAATGTCTTTTCTGGTATGGTAAACAAGACTGTATTTTGTAAATGTCAGTCTTCAAACATGAGAAGCCCATCATATTTTGTTGTGCTCCTTTAAATTCTGTATTATTATTATTATTATTATTATTATGATGGTGATGATGATGATGATTACTATTATTATTATTATTATTATTATTATTCCAAGGCGCAATTTGTGAGTCTTCTCTAATATCTTGAGCTAGAGGAGCTATCAAATTGCAAAGTTAATCTCTGAGTTAAATTGTGCTGAAGACCTCACAGATGCCTGCACCCGTGCCCCTGTTTTATATATTGCTCTCAGAGAAGAAGCCCATGGAATTTACATTTTGATGATCAAAGTAAACAAGTTTTTCGTCATAGTATTTTCTAAAAGAAATAGAAAACATGTTCTCTGTGTTTCTATTGAGTTATAGACTGAAACACTCTGGAAAGTTTGGGAGAACTTGAAGAAGCTGTGGAAACATGCACTCACCTTATGGCTCGTGTTTTCACCGCATTTCTCATTTCTCCCAAACTGCTGTTAATGTTTCTGTAACTGGATAGAAACACTGTACATGGTTTCTATCTCTTAAAATTGTTGGTAATTGTGAAGAAGAGCTCCCCAAAAAAAACCTGTCAGCCAACTGTCGGCCATCTGTCGACCGACAGTCGGCCGACTGTCAGTTGCTTGTCGTCCGACAGTTGGCCGACTGTCGGCCATTTGCCAGCCAACAGACGGCCAACAGGTTTTGCCCGAAATATAGGCTACCTGTCGGCTGACAGTTGGTAATGTGTCGGTAACCTGACAGGTTTTTTGGGCAGCTCTTCTTCACAATTACCAAAATATTAGACATAGATTTCTTAACAGAAACAAAAAATGTGCCCATCTTTATAGGTTCTATGCTCCAGTTTAAGTACCAGCCATCAGGAACCTTCTGACAACAGCCACACAACAGAGAAATATGGTTATGGGCAAGGTGGATTAGATCAACGTGACAAGGAAGCTCCTGGATTATTTTATCTCAATACAGTATATTTACCTGAACAGCTGGAGAAAAATCTTCAAAAATATCTCAAAAGTAAGAGGGCTTGTTTATCATCAAATCATTTTTATTTAGTATATTCTGTTTATCAGTTATTCAGTATAACATAAGTTAGAACTTTTATTAGTGTGTCCAAGTGGCTAGCATATAATACTAATTGGGGACACCTAAATGTAACTACAATAATTATTACCTATCTAATTATTAAAATAAAATATAGAGCAAACAACGAGTATGCTTATCTACAGCTGCTGTGGCCAAAATGGGGCTGTCACAAGTAGCTAATATTTGTTTAAAAAATGATTTTTTGACTTCCTTTATTAGTGCAGAGTGCACTTTTGGGATGGTTTGAGTGGTTGACATCTACTTAAGCAATATGCATTGAGGCAATAAGATGTGAACTTTTATTAATATTTGTTTACCCTAAACACGTACCAGCATATAAGCCACATTCACTGATAAGCCACACCCTGAGTTTGGCAGCTTGCATCATCCCCAATTTGTTACTAAATTTTTGAGTAAAAAGGTGAGGCTTATACGCCAGTGTTTACAGAAATAATTAATTTTAATTAGTTGATGTCGGGAAGTTGATTATTAAAGCAGCATGGCGGACTTGTAGATTCAATTCCTCTGTTGTGTCAGGCTATTGGCAATAATCCAGTCCCATCGGCAGTGGAACGTGACACTGAGGATGGGGTAGGTACTTGTTAGCATTACATGTATGTGAAACGTGTAGTACATATGACACTTCTTTGATTACTTCACAAAGCTATATTTTTTGTCTCTTTGTTTTCAGAATTTCCAAAGAAGGTAGTTGAAAGTGATGGAAGAAAACTTGCTAGGCACATTCGAAATAGAGGACGTCCAACAGAACAAACTTGGCAGAGGTACAGAGAATCTAAAAGGCAAAGAGATATATTGGCAGGTTTGTAGTCTTTGTTAACAGGCCACATACAGGGGTTTCATTATGTTTTTTGTGGAGGCCAGTGGGGTTTTTCAGCCGGGCATTTTTAGTTTTTCTTATGAAAGAAAGTAAGAAGAGATGAGAAAACAGCCGGGCGAATTGATGGCTAAGTCTCTTCACAGCCGGTCAATTTGCCTGGTGCCCGGCCGTTAATGAACCCCTGCACATACGGGTAGTTTACAACCTTTTCCCAGCATTCTCACTTCACCCCTCCCTGCTCAAATATTTTCACAGATGTCAACAAGTTCCAATCATGTTATTGATGTTGGCCATTACAAACCCGCTTGTGGTAATTCTGGCAAATTGTTATAACTGAACATTTTGTTACATTGTCATTAACAGCAAGCCAAGTTAATCCTGATGATGTTTTAAAGTTGGAAAACCAGCGAGCGGAAAGTGTACTTGATGACAGTGGTGATGTAAGTGAGGATGAGGACTATGAAGATGATGAGCAAGCTGAAGTGACAGAAACAGATAAAGAACAAGAAAGTGGTGACAGTGAAGCTGTCAAGGAGGGAGAAAATGATACAGACCGAAAAACAAAGGAGAGTGATGAAAACAACACTCCTTCTGGTAATAAAAAAGCAAAGGTGATACAAAAGCCAAAGGGCACTGAATATAAACTGATAAGGTAAGATCAAATACACTTCAGCTGTAGTATCAGTAATCAATTATTTCAAATCTGTATCACCACCCAGGGGGCTCGAAGCAGGGTGCATAATGGAGACAGGGAATTTACAGTTACTGCATTACGTGTACATTTAAAAGCCCAAAGAACAAGGTGCCTAAGTTACAATCATTCTATTCTAAGTTGTGATCATCATATCACAAACCTACTAGCCTCAGCCTTTAGTCAGGTTGTCTTAGATATTGCAGTCAGAGTATGTATTACTCCTAGTTAAAGGAAAGAACTTGTACCACAACAGTTATTACAAGTTCCTTGTCCAAGGACACAACATCAACTAGCCTAAGTGAAGCTATAACCACATCTTCAGGAAAAGGTTTTCCTTGGGGGTATGTACACAGATCTTCACTTAAGCTAAAATAAATGTGAACAAGACAGATAGGTGCGTTAATCCAGAATCCAGCATGCTAACCATCCGGCTACTCTGGCTACCATAGTCAGGAAGCATATGTCATAAAATAAATTTCCGTGGGATTTTTATGGTGAAAACAAACCACCTATCTAGATGTGTTAAGAGAAACCTGAGGAGCACAAAACATGTTGTTGGCAATTTTGTGAGCTGCACCGTCAGCCGCTATGGGAGGTCTATTTTTAGATCTATCTGTCTCAACATGGTATCGAGGCTCGAATATAAAATGGAGTGTAAATACAATTAACTATAAAAAATTTCCACAAAAATACTAGAAATCTTTAATATAGTCTATGTAATACATATCCATAGAGTTAAGTACTAACTACTGATCACATGATCAACACTGCACGAAAGCAAGGTTGCTCATTTGCTGTCTTCAAATAAGCATCAAAAATATCAGTTTTGGTATCAATGGAAAATTAATCAGAGTTAAATTTATCAAAGAGAAAAATATTTCATGTTTAAAAACTATGTTCAAATCAATAGTTCATTGAAATCAGGAAAAACGACGATTTTGGTCAGCGGTCACTTTCATCATTTTAGAGGTCTGCCATGTTGGAGTTACAGACCATCTAGAGCGACATGTTTTGTGGTTCAACAATAAAAGCAAGTGACACACTTGAACACCAACCCACGGTCTGGCCAGTACCTATTTAAGCTTGCGCATGCGTACCTAACGGATTCTGGTTCAAAAACAAGCGATCCTGAGGCCCAAGGCTAGGGTTGGATTTACATTTATTTATAATTTGTCAAAGGAAGAAAAGCAAAAATCTAGTTGAAAAGCCCGAAGCTCACGCAAAAGTTCGACTATCGATCGAGGAATGGAGTAAATACGGCAATCTTCAGTACACAGAAGCGTGGAATAACTGTCAAAGAGCTTGAGGATGGGCGGGCATCATGGCATGGATCATGTTATAAAGATGCAGTATATGCAACGAGCAAGAGAAACATCTGAGAGGCGCGCAGCTCGAAGGCCCCAATGAGTCTAGGCGAAAATCACGACTAGATTCATCAGTAGCCTGAATTTCAGCCGTCTCCTCCTCTCGCTAAGTCTCGGGAGAGAGACGTCTGAAGGCAATGGGCGATAATGCTGTCCGGTGACGTCACTACCCGAAAACCTGGTAGTGGTTCTGATTGGTTGCCGTGTTAATTTATTCGCCCGACGTGAATAATTTGAATGATTTTATTGCCAAACATTGCGTGTTCACTGAAGATGGCAGAAGAAAATCGCGAGCTAAAGGACCAAAAGCCACAAGAGTTGAAGCCGTTTCTGGTGTATGCTCGACATTTGGAGTTCAAAACCACTATCCGCAACAGGAAAAGGCAGTTGCAGAATTTCTTAACGGAAGCGATGTATTCGTAAACTTGCCTACGGGATATCATAGTCATTATATGGCTCCACTAGTCAGTAGCGATTGAACTTTCAAAGCAGCACAGCCATTTTCCAAACGAAAGTTAGTCGTATGCAAAATTTACCTGAAAAAAAGTCTGAAAACTTGCAGCAGTTCACTCGTAAAACTTATCATTTTACTTTCGATATGTACGGCTAGCACACTAAATACATTGGTATTAAACACTCCTTGAAATCCATAAATGAAGACGTTTGTTGGGTTTTTCAAGAGAAAGCAAATCTGCACGTGAGCAAACAAATTATTCTGCACGTATTTCCTTGGGGCTACGGGCTGAACATATACTTCAACTTATAACCTATTACCACAAAATTATAAGTTTCATTAGAACTTTTGTTCAGTCCGTAGCGAATACGTAAAGAAATAATTTAGTTCGCGGCGTTGTAGATTTGCTTGCTCTCCGACTCGGGGTCAGTCATGCATGCGAATGGCCGTTGAGAAACCCAATCACAATCCGCCCGTCTTCAGTTACAAATTTCAAGGAATATTTAATTCCAGTGTATTTAGTGAGCTAACCGAGCATACTGAAAGTAAAATGATAATTTTTACGAGTGGACCGCTGCAAAGTTTAAGACTTTTTTGTAAATTGTGCATACGGTCGATAAGGAGGCGGAGATGATTGACGTCACCAAAACTTAACGGTTTTGTCTAGACTTGTTTTTGCGCTGAAGGTCGTGTGTGAAATTTCATAAATTACCACATTTCACTCGTGACGTCACCGGACAGCATTATAGTCCAGTGCTTTCAGACGTCTCTCTCCCGAGACTTAGCGAGAGGAGGAGACGGCTGAAATTCAGGCTAGATTCATCAGTAGAAATTCCTCAAATAACCCGTTCAAAAACGTCTCCATACAATAAGAATGTCTGTTTTTTCTGCGATGGCCCATCTGGTTATCGTAAGAACCTGCATAATATCAATACCTCCTGCTGGTGAGTGCCATTGGGATGTCAGGCAATGATAAGCTCTCGGTTAAACTCAACACATCAATAAATTGAAAGGCCGCGGGCAAGAACGTCCCCTAGATTTTTTGCTAAAATCGAAAATGGCCAAAACAGCTCCAAACTTCGCATACCAATTTGTTTATACCTGTAGAAAACTGCCTTGCACTTATTTCCCCTCGTTTCTGTTGCGTATTCCAGAAATAAAGTATGCAAAACACTTGCATGTCGGCACAGTCCGCGTCTTTTGGAACTGCTTTGTTACACAATACTATTAGCGTTGTTTTTCTTTTAAGTTTTTTCAAATGCTGACTTTAACTCCTAAGGTTAAGATTTCCCAGTTTTATTAGAGTTAGGGTTAGGGTTACCGCTCGAAACTAGGGTTAGCGTTGAAGGTTAGGCTTACGGAACAAGGTTAGGGTTAGCATTTGGGGTGAGGGTTATGGGTCGAGCTTAGAGTTGACGTTCAGGCATAGGGTTATTGCTAAGGGTTAGGGCTAGCGCTCGGAATTAGGGTTATTGCTTAGGATTAGGGCTAGCGCTCAGAATTAGGGTTATTGCCTAGGGTTAGGGCTAGCGCTCAGAATTAGGGTTATTGCTTAGGATTAGGGCTAGCGCTTAGAGTAAGCGCTAGTGCCTCGGTTCGGGCTAGAGTTAAGGTCAGGACACGTTAGGGTTAGCAGTGTTAAGCCAAGGGAGACAATCTCGACTTGCACGAATCGATACTTAACTAAACTCAATGAAAAGTGGCTAGTTAGAGAGGTTGGAACTTTTGCAAATCGGCTACGTCGGTGATTGAAATGTTTCTACGTGAAATTACTTTTTTGGTACAAAACTGCTCGTTCCATGAAATGATTATATCTGACAACACAGAAAGAGAAAGCCTTAAGCTAACACGCTGCTCATGCCGAAAAAAGCGCATGAAACGGAAAATTCATCAGCAAAGGAACGCTGAAATACAAAGCAAAACTTACATTTGAGCTGAAGTTTTCTTCTTCCTATAGTCTTCCTATAGTTAAACCTGCGATTAGGCATTCTTTGTCCTTTTTTCTTCGCGGCGGGCTCGGTTCTATCACAATAGCCCTTTTCACGGTTAACCTTGCTCATTTGCATTACAATGAAATCTAGCATGTATGCGAGGCAATTTCAGGCTATTTTGCAGTTTTAGCCCGAAATTGCCTCGCATCCACGTTGGATTACATTGTAATGCAAATGAGAAAAATTAACCGTGAAAAGGGCTATTCAAAGTAATCATCTGCTTGGAAAACCATGATACACACACACGGAACGCTTGCTTGCGAATTTAACCGACTTGCGATTTCTCTTTG
>JAHPZR010050976.1:0-5000 GCA_019787425.1 Platygyra sinensis | reverse complement strand
GGACTGTGATATCGCTTGACATGGGACTGTATCAACCGGCAAAGAAGTAAGAGCAGCCGTCAAGATCTTGGGCATATAATACTTCGTCCTGGTAGGCTACACATCGTGATGGCCCAACTTTGCACAATCGGTGCATTCATCGAGAATAGCGCTATAGCGGGCTGGACAAGTGCTGGGTCGAGTTGGATCTCTATGGGCCCTCCACTGTGAAGCAGATAGATTCTCGGTGGGAACCATATGAAGAGAGGAGAAGCAGCGCACACGGTTACATTACAAGCTCTCTTCAGCCTCTACCAGGAAGCGTTCTTTGTGAGACACCCAGGCCAGTCTGCGCACGATTATCGAGAAGTTGGCTAACCAGTTAAGTGATGTGTGTAAAAAAGATGACAAACATATCGCATAGCTAAGGCCGTTCCAAACGTTGAGCCAACTTCGTGACGAACCCAATTCTGTTTGGTTTGACGGGGCAGTGGTTCTAAATGCTAAACTGGTTAATTCTGTTTTCACAATCAAGCTGTATAATTATCTTCTTCGCACTGAAAGCGCCAATTTTCAAAAAGAAATTTGGTTCAACACGATGTTGGTTCGACACTTAGACCAGGTCTAATTAGTGCAGGCGAGCTCAGCCTCACTTCCATTTCGTCGTACGAGAACAAACCGTATTCAAATGTAGTTCAATTCATGTAAACAAAGCATATTATCATGTAGTTCACTTGTTGTAGTCATTTTTCTGAACAACTCCAGAAGACCGAATATGCTTTTGATGCTTATTTGAAGACAACAAACGACCAGCCTCGCTTTCGTGCAGTGTTGATCACGTGATCAGTATTTAGTTACTTTAGTCTATGGATGTGTATTAGATAGACTATATTAAAGATTTCTGGTATTTCTGTGGAAATTTATTATAGTTGATTGTATTTATACTCCATTTTATATTCGAGCCTCGATTCCATGTAGAGCCATATGGGTCCAAAAATAGACCCCCCATAGCGGCCGCCGATGCAGGTTACAAAATTGCTGACAACACTGTGTTCCTTGGGGTCCCCTTAACACATCTAGGTAGGTGGTTTGCTTTCACCATAAAAATCCCACGGGATTACATATGCTCTCTGACTACCAGTTTATACCCACCCCTATCACAATGTTATTCCAATTTTGTATGCTCAGTATGTGTGTTTTACCATTCTGATTAGTTCAAAATTGTCTTCATAAAATTTCCATGTTATCAAGTAGGTAATGTTTCAGCTTGCAAGTCCAGACCTGTTTTGTTTATATTTGTTGCAGATATGGCGAAAGAGAAGCTGCCGCTTATGCAGCAAGTCGCATACCAGCTAGTTATGCTGCGACTCTCAGAGTGTTGCATGAAGTAAGTTAACATGACACTTACTGATGCATTGATAAATTAGGCTTGAGAGACAATTAGAAAGCTTTTTGTTCACTTGGCATCTCATGTCTCCTTATTGTATCGTTCTAAAAGGTGGTCGATGTATGTGAAAATACCTGCATTTCAAGAGAAAAAGTTTACATCGCTTGTTTAACTAATGAGATTGTCAGAGCTATTCAGTTCAACCGGGCTGTGCTTGGAACAGAAAACTAATAATTTAATAAGTGAAATTAATGTACCTAAAATTTAGTCACATTTAAATTATTGATAACATGCTTGGTTTGCATTATTTTATTTCATAGATAAGTCGCCGTGAACCAGACTTCAAACCAGAAAGTCTTCTAGATTTTGGTTCTGGCTCTGGATCAGCAACATGGTATGATTTTATGTTATACTACACGATCACTGCTTACCACTTCGTTATTGTATGTCGTACAACATGTATCTTTTAATCAGCCACATTTCTTTTTGCCCCTCTATGTTTTGTCAGACATGTATGGTCTTTTTTGATGTTAACTGATTCCTGTTTAGCAGTTCCTTGCACTGTATGCTCTGTCTACATAACTTGTGTGACTATTATTTGTGTATCCAAATTAACCTGCAGGGCAGCCTATGAGAAATGGGGAGAATCCATCAGGGAGTATCAGTGTGTAGATGTGTCTCAAGACATGAATAATCTAGCTGAATATCTCCTTAGAGGTAAATTGCTTTGTTTTTCATATGCTTGGGATATATAATTTTGTAGGTGACTGTATGTTAGATGAAATATATCAAACACGAGGGACAGTGTTTCATCGGGATATCCAAACACCGAGAAGAGGGTTGAAAATAGCGCCGTTATTAGGACCTGCAACGGAGTATTTTTGACGAAATTTGGGGGTTTGGATAGCCGATGAAACACTGTCTCGAGTGTTTGATATATCTTCTCAATCGAAACAAAAACTTAGTAAGGAGTAAACGGAGAAGTAAAATCATTGAAATCCATGCTAATTAAGACCGGGTATCCAAACCACCTTCACGGTTGTGATTTTCTTTGTTTTAACTTGATGAATTATTAATGAGTTTGAGAAGCAACTGTTGACATATTCACATATCCTGGTATGGAAGATTTGATAATTTGTTGTTTTATTATTCAGGTGGTGAGGGATTGAAACATCCTCTCCATATTCCAAGAGTTTATTTCAAGCGATTTCTACCCGTTTCCAATATGGTAAGTACTGTTCTGGATGTTTTTTAAAGCAATCAGATGCAGTGTCCGAGAGGAGTCAGTAGGTCTCTGACAAATTGCTCAACTTCACCTTCAACTCAACTTCAACAAGCTCAACTTTACCAATTGCTTTAAACTTTTTTGTTTTGAAATTCTAAAGTTACATTATCTTTGCTGCTCTATTGTCAACAGATCACTTACAATGTTGTTGTGGCTTCCTACGCCCTCAGTGAAATACCAAAAACATCCCTGAGACAAATGGCAGTACGAAGCTTATGGGGAAAAACAAGAGACTTCTTGGTGAGCCTATACATAAACATCTGTCCTGCAAATTAACGTTGCTAACTTGTGAAGTGAAAAGAATCATAGTTACAAAGAAATGTACCACGTTATTGCCACTCTCTAAGTTTGTAAAATAATATGTTGTTGAAGCCTCATTTACCTCTTTCTGTCAGTTTATTAACCATGCTGGTAGTAGACTGTTCACAGCCTCTATCGTTCAATGCACACAAAAGAAAAAGGGAGCTAACCAAGTGCCAAGCACGTGGGGGTGGGGTGGGGAGGTTTTTTTGGTGGAAGTGAGCCCCATCTGTGCATTTAATGATCAAATAAAAATATGAGAAAAACAGAGGGCAGGGAACAGTCTAGGCTAGTAGGTGATGAGTGAATCTTTGTCCTCATGTGTAATATCTCACAATTTTGTTCATTGATGAGCATCTTAATGGCAGATTTCCACTTCTTATCGACTGAATGTCATAATGGACTTTGTGTCTTTTTCTATTACAGACACTAATTTTGGATGCTTTCTTCCCACCTCTGTTGATTGCAGGTTATTATTGAACATGGAAATTCTGAAGGGTTTGAAATTACATCTGAAGCCAGAAACTTGGTGCTGAAGGTAAATACATAAAAGGTTTCTTGTTCCCTCTGTCACTGCAGTTCCCCTGTTATAAGAGCATCATTTTGGGGTAAATATTCTTTTTTCTGTGGGAAACTCAGTAATAAAATCAGTCTTTTTCAATTGAGTGCCATAAAACTAAAACCGATTGAAAGTAATTTCAACTCTAACCAGTCACAAAGGAAACATGTAATCCAGGAACCAATATAAATTAATCCAAAATTGAAGAAAATACATGTAGCTTGGGGGCCGCCACGAAGCTCTTCGGAACGTCTCACAGGACTGGTTGAGAAAATTATATACAAACAATGGTAACAATGGACCCTAACCCTAAAACAATAGAGCTTCGTGCCAACAAGATCCAATGAAATAAGAGGTTCTAGAGAGCTTCGTGACAACAGTAGCTTAGGGCTGTCACTAAAGTTTTTAGTCTTCTGTAGCCTCCATCTTCACACCCGTAGCAAATGTTTTTACTTCATTGGTGAATTCTATTGACAACAGGCAATTTCACCCTGTGTTATCAAGGGAAAATCAATCATACTCAACCGTAACAAGTGCTATTGATTACAGCCCTTCATGATAGTCGTGTAGCTGACAGGAAGCATGGGAAAACATATGCGTGTGAATGAGTCACAGGAAAATTATTAATTTTGGTTGCACTTCTGATTGGACGAAAAAGTGGTGCAAGTTTTTGAAGCCAATAATATAGTATACTTATGAAAAACCAATTAACAATTGGTTCATGCTTTAGCGTGCACTATCGAGTTATGGAGCACGCGGGAAGTTTGCAGAGCACGAAAGAAGCGTAAGAGTTGCCCGAGGCGTAGCCGAGGGCAACTCTAGCTTCTTGAGTGCTCTCCAAACTTCCCAAGTGCTCCATAACTCGATAGTGCACAGCTAAAAGCATGAACCAATTGTTTTATAACATAGCCGGTGGAATTGTGCATAAAATCCGACGCGAATAACGGACAACATTATCAGAAGTGATTGTTCGCGGTAAACGAAATAAACAAAATAGGAATTGGTTTTATTTCAATCTTTCTTTTGAAAGCTCGAGTTTCATATTTAACAATTTCAAAACGGAAAAATTTAAGCTTACCTTTGAAGGATGAAACAGACCAGTTTGTAACTTGTTTGGTTTTACCAGAGTGTCTTTCTGTCAAAATTGCATTTCACCCTCGAACAGTGTAGCGAATCGTGATGGCGCCGATGCTGAGTCTCCTGTTCCGTTGTTTTTCTCTTTTTCTGCCTCATTTAAGAGCTCCAGCCCAAGAGAAAAGGTCGGAAATTGTCTTTGTTTTGGGACCGGTGGGTGGAGTCTCTGTTTCTATCCATTATTGTCGCGAAATATCTGAATATTTTTCCCCACGCTAACAATGGCCGCTCGCGCGAAAAAAAAAAATTTCTGGCAAAGCGATTTGCTCACGCCATCAGCGCGAGAGTGCACCATCGGGATTTTAAGCACGCTTACGTATACTAAATTTGATTGCGTGGCTCTGCTAGCTATGTTA
>JAHPZR010050975.1:0-26129 GCA_019787425.1 Platygyra sinensis | reverse complement strand
GGTTGGTGCTTCACATAGGGATAACCTCAATGCACCTTTCCCCCTTGGACAAAAAAGTCCAAGAAAAATTACTTTGAAACTATGAAACTATGAAAAAAGTGGCCCCGGGGCACTTCCCCGTAATGTAACATAGTCTAACATCAGAGACACTGGACAAATAGGATGCTCTCTATACATAATGTTATTCTGCAAACATATTAGCACCCTTTTTCTAATCAAGGAAAGCAATTATGGGTCTTGTGATGTCTGCTTATTAATAACATGAACAACACTATCATTATCTGTCATGAATAGAACTTTCTTGTTCGTTAGCTGGTGACACCACAAGCTTAATCCAGCAACAATCGGAAAAAACACGTGAAAAGAAAAATCCCTTTCATTTTTGCAAATTTTTGACCATTCACCATATGCCCAGTGGCTCCCAAAGACTATGCCATAACCTTTTGATTTTGCGGCATCGGTATAAAATCGCAGCTGACCTGAAGTTGTCCAAACTTCCTCTAAGGAATGGAAAAACATTTCCCATATGTGCAAATCCTGCTTTACTTCTTTTGTAACCCAAACGAAATGATGGGGGTGCTTTTTGCCAATTGTCAAGTTAATCATCCGACGCAGAAATACTCTACCGGGGACAACCACTGAACAGGCAAAATTCAAGGAACCAATCAGGGATTGCAGAACTCTAAGTGTGATCTTATTTCGACCCGAAGCCTTTTCAACACTTTCATGCATTTGTCCATTTTTTCTTGAGGAAGCCTGGCTTCGAATTTGAGGCAATCCAAATCAATGCCTGCAAATGTGAGTACTGAGGAAGGGCCGTTTGTATTTTTCGGGAGCCGTGGGAACCCCTATGTCTTCACAAAATAGTAAAAACCTTTCGAGTTTAGCCTGGCAAGCTGGTGTGGTCTCTCCAATTATAAGAAAATCATCTAAACTGTGTAAAATGTGGGGAATACCAAGCTTTTTGCGAGCTATCCACTCCGTTGCTGTGCTTAAACGTTCAAAGGTTATACATGAGCTAGTAAGAGCAAACCATCGGAAGACAACGGTCGTAATACCATTGGCCCTTCCATTGCAAACCCAGTAAGGAGTGGACAGAAGGATGTACTAGTATTATTCTAAATGTACTCCTCACATCAGTTTTGGCACACACAACACACAGCTTCGACCTAAAACTTTTATGAAATTGATAGCATCATCCACTGTAGCATATTTTACTGTGGAAAATTCTGGTGGAATGAATGTATTGACTGAATCTCCATGAGGAAAGGATAAATGATGAATCATTGTTTAACAACCCTGGTTTGGAGAAAGGGCGTTGTCCCGCTCATTTATGGTTTTGCTGGCAGCGGGAAACTAGGTGATTAAGGCCGCATTTAAACCGCACTGGTGTTTGAAGACGCACCCTGTGCAGTTGCCCTCCACCCTGTTGGAAAAACCTGCCCACGTTGCTTAGTGGTTGACCTTGACGGAGGAGGCTGTTTGGTTTTGAGGACACTGGCCCTCAGCCACAGTTCACTGTGGATTTGGGCCCATGGAATTAGCTCTTTTTGTCGTAACATACGGAAATTATCGTCATAAAATTTCCAGTTGGTCCCCATTCCGCGAGGTCTCTCACTCTAGCACTATACTTTAATTAATTGGGCTGTTTCTGAAGAGAAACGCTCTGAATAAACAGCCACGAATGCTTGAAAACAGCTGTCCATTGATTGATAGTATGAATGGGCTGTTTTTTAATATTTTGCTCTAAGGAAAAGGTAGGCTGCCCTCCCTTCCTATTTTGGACCTAAAAAGTATACCGATCCTCATCACTAGTACTGTTATGAAAGATAACAGCAAAATCTACATACTCATTACCCCAGATCTGTTTTTTGACCTTATCCGATACCCTATTTGACAAAGGAACAGCTACACTCAGATACAAATGTGTTCTTACTAGTTGTAGGCTGCGTTGTTCCTTCGATCAGGTTGGACGTCACTTGTTGAATTGCAGCTTGTGCGAGCGTCTGTGTCAGCAAGGATCCATCTTGTTGGCGGCTGCCCATATTATTGCTCTGGGGTGTTTCTGGGATAAACTGTATGTCGGGCTGGCTTCCAGATTGTGGATTGTTCACCATGAAAACCGCCTCTTGCAAGCTCTTCTGGACTGCAGCTGCTATGGTCGTACCCAAATTTGCCAACCAGTCAGCATTTACACTCCTCGCACCTTGTGCTGTTGGAGGATTTGCCCCGGTTGAACTCTGCGAAGTCTCTCATGCAGCTGAGTGCGCCGTTAGTTGACTCGGGTGAGGATTATTTTCCTCCACCCGTCTCCTTTGGGCAGCTCTTGTCACATAAGTTGCCTTCCTTTTTGGTGGCATACTCGTCTGTTAACAGATGTTGGCAATATTTAGTGCAGCTTCATCGTGTTCTGATATATTCCTACAAAAATATCCACCCAAGTAAGTTCTGACTTTGGGAGGAATATCTGTATTCCTCCCAAAAGCTGGGAAACCTCATCTAAGAGGAAAATCCTGTCTGTCAACTGTTGGCTTTTATTATTATCCCTGCGGCACTGCAATTGCATGACTGGCTCGAGGCCAGCAGCCCCTGCCGAAAAGTTATCATGCCAGACACTGCACACTTGTACCTATATAAAGAGTGTTAGGTACACCCCTAAACCAATGTAACCCTTGATGAACAATACATATTGAGACACCGTCTCACGGTACAAAGTACCACAGGAGATTTAGGGGGGGTAGTAACATAGCCCCTTGAGATCCAGTTTCTCGGTACACAGTACCACGGGAGATAAAGGGGGGACATAGCCCCTTAAAAACAATAACATTTTGAGACAGTCTCACGGTACACAGTACCACGGGAGATAAAGGGGGGACACAGCCCCTAAAAACAATAACATTTTGAGACATAGTCTCACGGTACACAGTACCACGGGAGATAAAGGGGGACATAGCCCCTTAAAAACAAAGCATTTTGAGACATAGTCTTGCGGTACAAAGTAACAAGGGAGATAAAGGGGGACACAGCCCCTAAATACAATAACATTTTGAGACATGGTCTCACGATACACAGTACCACGGGAGATAAAGAGGGACACAGCCCCTAAAAACAATAACATTTTGAGACATGGTCTCACAGTACACAGTACCATGGGAGATAAGGGGGTGGACAACTTACCCTAAACTAAACAATAACACTCTGGGACAATAAACATTAACTCTTGCCCCTTAAACATGGTGATATAAATAGTTTTAGAAACATTAATCACAAGTCCTTTCTACAAGAAGTAAGGGTATCTTAATATCGTTCAGAGAACCTTGTTTGGTTTGCCCCAACTTAAGGAAAAGTAAGTGACATTAATTCGAAATGAGCTGAGAACTGAAATACAAGCCCTATTGTAACTGAGCTATGATGTACATGTAATTTAACACATAATGGATTCAACTCTGGACATGCTCATCTCCTTTACCGTTCAGGGCGACTAAAATGCCTCCTCGGTAGCTTCGATAAAGCGCTGGATGGCCTTCATCATTCAAGTGAATGCCATCCTTGTAAAATTATTCTGCGAAGGATTTTATAGGCCGCGGTGTAACCATAACCCCGTGAATGCTTGGAACCGCTTCCTTCAGTAAGCCATTTAAATACCGAACCCTTTCATTGTATTCCGAAAATGGCTGGTTTTTCCCGGGCAAAACTTGACATAATACCAAACATCTTAGCTGTAAATCTTTGAACCGAAGCTAAACTAGCGCGAGGATCGACAATGCGTCCGGGTCAGCTTCCTTGTCACATAACTCAGTCGAGCCGATGTCCATAATTACAACTTTGGGGGAGGTACCCCGAATCATTTGTAAATCGAACTTGATCAGTTTGTCCCCTGTTCTACCCCCGATTCCGATCGTTTCGACATTGCAAGAGTGATCAACTCCGAACGTGCGTGAATAAAAAGCACTGTCTTGGTTATGTTCAATAAATTCAACCATTCTTCGTACGAAGGAATGGCCAACCAACAAAGCACATGGGGGATATTTGCAAGCCATCATGTTACGAGGAACACCCTACTAGGTGGCGAGAATTTGCCTCAGATAACAACAGTGTCTATACTTAGCTTGTTTGGCGTCCATTCCTGGATTTTGGATCTGAAAAACCTCTTTTTCCGCAGTCAAGAAGACAAAATCCTACCAAATTACCCTGCACAAACGCAAATGGCGAACTGCTTGGAGAGCTCGAGTTGTGGAAAGGAGGACAGTAACCTGGCCTCATCCGCTTAAGTATTGGATTATCTAAGTCCCGGATGACCCCCAACCACTTGCTGGGAGACTGGCACTAACAAGCAGCATAAAATCATTTATTCCCCTGGTGGGGTGAATAAATTTCCTTTATTATTGATATTAAATTTCACAATAAATGCTTACCAATCAATTACAAGATGAGCTTCATCCACAACAATCACACGCACTTTTCGCTTAAAACCCGGATTTTTTAACAGCTTGGCAACCTTCCAGCTCTCTATCACTACCTCTCGATGTGTGACTATGAGGTCATAACTGGTAGTTAGCAATGTTTCTACTGGTACAGTCAACGAAACATCCTCTCCGTCATCATTTCCTGTCACTCGATCTCCTTTTAACATGCAGACATTAAGTCCTGCTTCTCTGATCTTAACAATTTGATCGCAAACTAGTGCATTTAACGATGAAATAACCATCACGAACAAGTTTTTCCCGGACGATCCATCCATGAAATTCACTACCGGTGGCAGCAGTTGATAAATCAAGAATTTTCCGTAACCGGAGAGCAATACCGCCAAAACATCACTGTTCTTGACCACCAACTCTCTTAGCACCTCGTACTGCTTTTCTTTCAAGGAAATATTGCCAAAACCTAAACTTTGTAATGCATAATTCAGCACCACATGAAAGAGATGGTTGTTGCCTGGTCCGCCATTTTGAAAAACATCTGAGACTGCGCAGTTAAACCGGATGGGCAGAATTCGGTTATTTAAAAAATGGTTGCTCCCAGAGCTCTTGTTTTCCGACTGCTGGTCAAGGGGAACGAGGCTCTGGGAATGAGATTGATCAGGAATGTCGCAACAAATGCAGAAATGTGTTCTATAAGCCAGATACCACTCTTACCGCCTTTCTATAACCTGCTTCCCCACCTGATTGAAGGAGAGAGGGTACTAGTCCCATACAATCCTGCTGTCCTTTTTCAACAAGGAATGTATGTTTTGTATCAAACAAATCTAGTTTTGTTTCATGTTTTTTGATTTATTGAATGTGTATTTGAGAAACACTTTAATGAGGTAGAATGTCCTGTCTTTATTCCAAATTCCAACTAACAGCTGTTTTTAAACTATTAATCAAAATGACAATATTTAGTTTGGTTGCCCTGTGATATGACTAATTTTAACTGGGGAACAAATGTAAACAAAACAAATGTCTTAAACTTCAGGTTCGGTTCCCATGGCCATAACTGCTATGTTGTTTATATTTTTAATGAGTCTAGTATGCAGTCAGTCAGTTAACATAAAATGAACCTGAACTGATGGGAACAATAGCAATGTGCAGCTCAAAAATGCCTTGTGACATCTTGGCATTTACTCGTCAGGTTTGTGTATTACCCTTTCGCTGTCTATTATGACTTGGGTGGCAATAACACATAGCCCATTTTCAGGCAATCCAGTCTATTGTAAGGTTCTTGCGATGTCTGGGGCAAACAGTCATTCCCCTTTTTTCTTCCTCAGGGGCATGAAATTTACCTGCTCTGTTAAGAATGAAAATCAGCTTTGGAGATCTTTGAACCCGTCACGCCACACTTGCTTCCCAAACCAAGACTGACAAGATGTGACTCAATTTCTCGTGTACATGATAGCAAGGGACAGATCCTGAAACCAACACGTTCAACATCACAAGGTGAATCCAAAGACCAGAAAGAGCACTTCAGCTCCATGGTGGAACCCAACGTATTACAGAAGAATGAATTTGTTGTTCTCTCAATTGTCTGCTATGTAATGAACATACCAGAAGTTTGGTATCAAGCTACTCTTGCCGTAGAAAGTTTCACGGTTGGTTTGTTGTTTTTGCAAGTTTTATATGTTGATGTTTCTATTTTAATTAACAATTATCAACAACAGACTGACTCCAAGACTTAATCTAGTATGAGGGAAATACTTGTTGTTACCAAGTTTAAAATGAAAATGTAAAGAGAAGCAAGATATGTTTATATTCACGTTTGACAATTGTCAATTACCATGAAATGTCACACTTTAATAATCAAATCAAGTGTGAGCTAACACCAATTTGATGTTATTCCTTCCCAAAACGTCACTCGACTAAATCTTCAAGGGAAGGTCTACTGCAGATACTTAGGATAGCTTCATCAAGCTTAGTCAAAGAAAGAAAACAAAAAACTGATGAAATAAAGAAAAACCCACTGTGGAACTTTATTGGCAAAAATACCAAGTGATCTTTGACCTCGAGCGTGGCTCATGCGGATGTATTTTAAAGGCTCAAGTTGGAGTTTGCTGATTTTGGGAGAACAGATGATGGGCTTGAAAAATATCTTAAAATCTTTGGAAAGGAACGCCTCTACCTCTGCCTGGTTTTCTCAGACAATGACTCTTAATGATTTGCAAAACTCCTGACTGTGACAATACCAGGCCACAAATATGGGCACTCTCTAACAAAGAAAAACACTAAGCATGAACAAAAGTGAGAAAACATGCTACAAGTATTCATAAGTCTACAAGTATTTATTACAACAATTAGACTAAAATGAAGTAATTTAAATAGGATCACTAACAAAAATAGAGTAAGCTACACAATTAACCTTAATTAATTTAAAAGAATATAATAATAAATTACTACAGTGCACTAAATCTGGTTACCAGAAATTTCTTGAAAAAAGGTAAGCCAGGATAAGCTCCGGCCTGATGGGCCACTTGAATGCAGACTTAACCTTATCTTTTACCTTTCAGTAGTTGAGTTCACCATGCCTTCTTGTCCTTGTCCTTGATCCCAGCAACATTCCACCAAGATAAGACTACACACACCAGAAACCAAAATCCTGTTTACTACTCCCACTTTCCAACTGACTTCTCATTAGGTCTTCAATCAGATATTCTCCAATTTGGCTTCTTTGATTTACTTCAGCTGTCCAGTTCACAGTAGCCTGCTTTGAGAGAACTTTACTCTTGTCCCTCGATTTCTTTGGCCAGCAACTTGACACTTAATCATGTATTCAAGAATGGCTTACTGAACGGCTTTTCGGTAATGGAATTTGTGCTTTGATCTGGACGTCCTGAATACAACTGTAGCTGATAGGTTTGTCTGGGGATACTAACTTGGAAAAAGCCTTCCCCTTGGAAATGGACTTATATTGAGATTCTGTGAATTGGGGGGAATGCGGAATTTATCTAAGTACCCCTTTAGTAGACTAACTGGACATGTGGAGCTAGACAGCTCAGAAATAACTACTTAATTCCCTCTACAGAGCTGGTCAGTTTTACTTTTTTGCTCTTGAATTACCACAAAGCCTTCATGGAAGGAAATATCACCTCTGCAAACTCTAGAAATATCATCAAATCTGAAAAAGCCAGTGAAACAAAGAACATACATGGTAACATAACGTACATTGACGGGGTTATCCAGAGATGCCTGACTGACATTGTTTCGGATCAGATCTGAGGAAGTAGACTCTTTATGGTTGACAGCAGCAGTACCAAGAATTCTCTTGGCTGCTGACCTGACGTTCTTGACTACAGAATTGTTGGTTGGGGATGGAACCCCAGCCATCTCATGGGCCCATTTGATGCCATAAAAGGCAGAATCAATCACACTGGGAGACTGGGCCTGCTCGATAAGATGCTGTAAATAAAGAGCTATGTGGAAGGGGTCAGTGGGAAAACTAGTTTAGTTTTAACAAAACATAAGTTTAAAAGCTTACAGACCACAAACACCTTCCACTTGCAAAATGACGGTGATACTGGGACGAAATGTTGTAGGCATCAGACGACAGGACTGTGGTTTTCAACCTGTCCATGAGACCCTGGATTAATCTTATTTTTTTACCGTGAACGAATCTGTCTCCTGGCATCATCTGATCTTGCCAGAAACCCAAGCAAAATACTTCTGAGGAGACAAAAGGAGCACAAAATAAATCTCTAAATAATTGTAATTAGAGAACATAGGGAAGACATGTGTGTGAATCTTTAATTGGTCCAAATCGCAAGTGATGAAAAAGAAGTACAGGCAAGGCGCTAAGCCAACATAGTGAACCTAAACGGGCTTGGTCTAAGAATGAAACATTATACAAAACAATAACTGTGTAACACCAGGGAATCTGTAATTGCAACAAGTGAGTATATGCCTAAGAACACAAGCTACATTTGACAGGGGGCAGTGTGCAATACCCTCTAAGAGACGAGGGGGACCTGGGACTGCTGAAATCTATTCTAAGTGCTACAATGTAGAGGTTTAACGATCTGGAACCAACAAGGAAGTTGCTTGCTCTTCCTTTGATGACCAGTCCCTGGAACTTGGGAAGGAACACCTGGTCGATGACAAAGCTGCTCTAATAGACTCCATCTTTAGAACAAGAATTCCAAAAGGAAGATGACTTCCATAAGGGGACAATAAGGGTCCTTCTGGCAAGGCACAACTCCAAATGCCTCATGACCCTAACCATGAGACAAACTGGGGGACAGAACCAATTGTTATTAAATCTCCAGTCCTGGCAAAACACATCAATTGCTTCAAAACCTGGTTGGAAAAATCTTGGTAGCTTGGCATTGTAATTGCACGTGAACCTATCCACGCTATGAGAGCCCCAAAGCTCGGCTAACCCTGAAAGATGTAAATGTAAATGTAAGTTCTGAAGAGATGACGGTGTTAAGTTCATAATCATCAAAGTCAATAAGCATACTGATTAGATCTGCTCTAGAGTTAAGGTCCCTAGGATCCACTTGGAATCCTGAGATCTACAAAACTGTAGACAATGTGGAAGGCTTGGAGGGCGAGCAGTTGAATGTTGGCCTTGCGGCTGCCATTAAGAATAACTGAAGCAACAATTTGGTTGTCAGAATACCATACGACTTTAAAACCCAAGAGATGGCTGGCAAATGGTTGTAACGTGATGCATACAGCCTTAAGTTCCCTTTGCGCTGTCTCTACGATCGACCAGTTCTGGTGAGACACTAATTCAACTTCCGATTGCAATTGAACAAACGCACCACAAGGCAAATCAGAAGCATCTGAAAAGGTAATCTTGGCAGGAAGAGACTTAGCCCCCAATATACTTTGCCATTCAAGGCGTGGACATTATGCCTCCAAAATCAATCTCAGAAATGGCATCCTGCATAAGCAATACTTCAGAGTCCCAAGAAACAGCACTGCTGATCACCGAGAAAAGAAATCTCGTCATAATATGTGCAACAGGACTCACACAGTTTGAAAGAAAACTAATTTGTCTAGCAATGCTTGCCACACACTTGACATGAACATGCTAAGGATGCTGATGGGTGGACAGTCTCCAAGTCAAGAGAAAGCTTAGCGATTCGCTTGCCAGTGGCCTTGATAGAACCATCAATGGTGTTTGTGACCCTTGAGGAGTCACGTGTAGCCACCAGGAGCATTTAAAACAAACGCACAATGGTGGCAGTGACGATCGCAACAGAAGGAGAAACCAAAGTACTCTACAAATCCAAGTTTATTCTATTGACTAATGGTAATGGTAGCAATATTTGCATCTGATTGTGTAGCTAACAACATGTGGTTCAAACTAAAAGGCAGTTAAGAAATAAAATCTTATGTAACAAAAATTGTAACATCCGTACCGAAAATGAAACTAGCTAAGAATAACTCCAGATGAAAACGAAAATTACAGAAACGATAAATCATGCAAAATAATTATAATTGACTTACTTTGGTCTAGCTCCTAGCTTAGGTTGCTTATGGTTCCAATGATAGCAGTGGTAGATAGCAAGATTTCTGGTAGCAAACGTACAAGTAGCTTACCACAATAGCATGTGTCGTCCTTTACTAACTGGATAAGCAAGTAACCTAATATCTGACGTCTATTATGTAACAGCTATGATAACCAGAATATGTGATCAGATATAAAAATAATCAGTTAATGTTTAATCAAGTAATTAGAGTCTAATCGTAACAGTGTTGAGAATAACTTCTAATCAGGTTATGATCTGTATGAGCTCCCATTGGTACTTTTCCTCATTGGGAACAAATCCGGACTTCAAAATATCGGAATGCATGACTAAACTATTAATCTTTGGGGAAACAGGGTCAGTTCCCCCCACTGAGGTCGTCATCGAGGAAAATGGCGATAGGAATTCCCCTACTTTTTTCTCCATGATTTAAGAAGCGGCTTGAACATTCATCAGAGCCCAAACAGAACCACACAAAATTGACAATATCTAAACAGCCAACTCCAAGCGAAGGTAAGGAACTTTTGATGTGCGGGAAAAATCTTGATGTGACAGTATCCTAACTTAAGATCAAATTCGAATGAATGAAAGCCTTGATCAAAGATTTGAATGGCGATTCTTAAATCTTCACAAAGTCATTTAAACTTTTGTTTGAAGATGAAACTGTTCATGTGTCTTAAGTCCAGATTTAACTCTGTTTACCAGAGCTACGCGTGGAAACAGAAAGCAGATTGACAATTTCAGGCACGCAAAAATCTCTTCAAGGTTAGTGTGGAGCAGTTCATTAACAACTTTGGACACAAACAAACTGTTAGAAAGCGTTAAAGCATTGTTCACCTTGAAAAAAAGTGTCTGTGAGAATAAACTGTGAAGTTCCTAGAGAATGCCAGAAAGGAATCTGTAATTTAATCCTTCCTTGTACCGTGGGCTGACTGGAAAAACCAGATGTACCAAGTGAATCGCCCAGCAAATCCAAAATGAGAGGATGAATCTCAGAACAAAATGAATCAAGATTACAACATAAAACAATGTCATCTCCCGCTTCCATAACCAAATCATTCTAATCAAAAATGGAGTTAACAACACTTGGTTTGTCCTGATCAAGAAGTCACTTTGAAGCTGATGGAGGCTGCTGTTTGGCCATCGCCGGACAGGTAGAACACCAATGCCTGGGTTTATCACAAGCAAAACAACTGCCTATATGCCGAACCGTAAATGGAGAGGGCACAAGAGACTGAATGGCTTGAGGTTGCTGTTGAGAGCTGGCCAATGAAGTAAAGGGAGCCGATGGGCATACAAGCGAAGATCTTTTGCTCACTGCAAATCAACTGCTTCTTTTCTTTTTCAGCATGGACAAAGTTGCTTGGGCGTGCCACTCCGCACTGAAAATCTGCTTCTCATTGTCACAATTTTCTGCCAGATCATGCTTCTTGTAATCTCCTATGGTACACAAACCTGACTTTGATTTATCAGCTTGAAGAATGTGTTTTTGGCTTTCAAGCAGTAACTTCTCACCTTCATCCAGTTCTAATGTCTGTGTGGTGGACTTGGCATTGTCAAGTGTCTCTCCTAACTTCAGATTGAGCTTGTATTGATCTTCGTTGACTTTCCGTTTGAACTTATGGGACTCACTGTGTTTCAGCTTCGTAATCTCCCTCATTTGGAGGTCAATGGCATTGTCCGTGGCCTTTTGATTTGACCCACAATGTCTTGTAACAGGGCCTTACCGAGATAAAATAAAGTCATCATCATCATCATCATCATCATCATACTCCTGTAAAGTAATGCTCCACCTTAGTAGTTTCCTACTCTTGTCGCAGACTTCATTTAACTACACAAGAGGATTGTGGTCCATTTGAAGCCTAAAAGTGCGACCACATAAATAATAGTGAAATAGCTCTACAGCCCAACAATTTTTAAACATTGTTTCTCTGTAGTGGATAACTCTTGTTCTCTAGGATGAAGCTTTCTACTGGCATAAGCTATGCCCCATTGTGATCTTTTTCACTAAAGATGGCACCAAAGCCTCTGTTTGAGGCATCTACCTGCAAGGTGAATTCTTCTTCCCAGTGTGATGGTCTCAAAATTCTTCCCCTTTGTGAGGTCGGAATATTCATGCAGCAGCTCCCTCACCTGCTGTCTTTGGATTTCAATGAGATCATCAGAAATCAGAACATCTTCCCAGGTCTCCTCATGAGCAAATGCTGGAACATTGTTTTCATGTGGCAGTGCCATTTCTGGAGACTCTTGAAATAGTATGTATTTGGAAGTTTAAATAATAATAATGATAAACTTTATTTGAAACACAATGGAATTAATGTGCTTTTACAAATATAATAAGAATGCACATAAAACAAGATAATAAAATCTAAAAACTAAATAGTCTTAGTGCTCTTGGGATAAAAGATTGCTGGTGTCTCACTGTACGTGATAAGGGCACTTGATTACATTTTTTGCGTCTAAGATTATAGCTATGATCAGATTATTCCTACATGGAGGAAACTTGGCCGCCCAATTCCATTACATGTGTAGACCAACAGTCCAGGCCTCCGCAGCTGTAAGATACCACACAGATACTATGACATCCCCCTCTTTGTAAAAAAAGACTAATGAAAACAAGGTTTACAAAACATCTGCTAGAGAAAAATACCGTGAAATAAGTGGACGGTTTTTAACTGAATACATAACGACTGACCTACTAAGCCTGGTATAATAATGGCATTTGAAACATCAACAGAAACAGAGCGTACATGAGCTCATTGACCTATATACCTAATAAAAAAGAGCAAAATCCTTGCTAAATGTTACTTCAACTGAATGGAAGGGAGCAGAACTGAGGTTCACTTCAAAGAGAACATTTTCAGTCTTTAATTTGGCTGGGACTTCGGTCTGCTGCCCAGATCTTGTCACTTGAGTTTTTGGCTGGAGTGACATGCTTCCACCTCCAACAACGAAACTACATCTTCTGGTCTTATTTGAGGCGGACTCCCTAAGGTCTTTCCTGTCAAAGTAGGGTTCACTGGGTTTGGGACCTCCATTGGAAATGTAGGTGTCACAGGATTGCTATCTACTCTAGTCAATGCTGTAGCTGGTTGTTTGATGGATGACTCTCGACCAAATACTGTTTTAGAGGTGGTTTGGAGTAAGGTAGGTGCTGACTTGTCTTCTGTTCTGGGCACTGGTGGCTCCTCGCTAGTACCCTTTGGTCGAAGGTGTTCTCTTGTTCTTTGGTACAGCTTGCCATTCATTTTAACAATATATGTTCTTGGTTCCCTGTCAGGGTTTTGGCGGCTAAAAATCCTGCCCTGTTCCCAGATGGTGATTTTCTTTATTAAAGCTACAGTAACAACAAAACAAACACGCTGGTAATTAGCCTTTATTCTTATCTTATTTACGTGAAGGAGGTGACCATACATACCGTTGTCCGCATGTGTGCTTTTGTGGTGTGAAACCCACAAATAGCAATTTTGCTCAGCCACACTGTTCAACAGACTGAAATAAAACAAAATATACTTACAATAGGGGAATGCACAATACAGTCACACCTACTCTGGTGCATAACATGCATGTTAGCCTGTGTAGCAGCCAGTTTTTTACCTTTTTCAGGCAGAGATATCATACAAGCAAGTGAGCAAGAAGCATTTGCCCAGGGTGAGCCAAAATTGGGAGGATGTGGGAAGGGGGGAGTGACAAGGGGGAAGGCTTACTTTTTGCACTCACTTACAAACTTGTTTCCTTTGTGTGCTTTTCTTTGGCAGTGCCAGCTATGCAGGCTACATGGATGTTTACCCATAACATGTACCTTTAACGTTTGACTTCCCATCAGCTAGTTTCAATTGTTTACTTGCTCTTTTCTGGCTTGGTTGGGCCAACTTAACAGCATTGTACAAAATCTGATTTTGCTTTTTGAACTATGCATTATGTACATTGAGTCATGTCACAAATATTCTTCAACTGTTTTGGGTTTTACTTTGTACATGTCTAGCTAACAGTACAAATATTTAGTCTTTTTATTTTAAGGTAGATTACCAGTATTCTTTGCAAGATGTCATGAACAGATCATGAGAGAAATCTCACCTGACTAGCCTTCTCTTGAATGGAGGAGGATTATTTAAGGGCAGGAGTCCTCTGTACCTTGGCATGTGAACTAAAAACAAAACATCAAATTGCAGAAGTGAAGGGTTTGTAGTCATTGTTTTATCTCCTTAGCAGTCAGATGGAAATCAAATTTATATAGACAACAGCAAATTTCAAAATCACTGGCTGTAGCAGTGTTTCTAATTAGTAACCTACCTCTTCAAATGAGTGTATCAAGGAGGGAAGAGTTGCATCTTGCCCTCCCTCTTCCAAGGCCTCTATGCATCTTAGGACTTCAGTAGTCCTAGAAACAGTCTCATCTGCCAAAAGGTGCAATTGTTAAAATAGAGTAACAGAAAATTGATGAGTAAAATAATTATAGAGACCTCTATGCAGATATGGAGGCTCAGTGATGCCTGCCAGGATTTGCTATTTGTTTTTATTTTTGCACTGGTGTTTACATTTGCTGTAACTTAATCTAGTGACTAGTAAGCATACCTGTCACAACTGCTGCTGTTGACAAATCATCAGTAACATATCTATCTGAAATCACAACAATACAAAAGATATTCACTAGTGAACATCTGAACCCATTGTGAAGCATTTTTTGAGAAACAATTAAAAACTTGCAAAAAATGCCGAGTTGAAATGAACATTATTCGGAAAACATTCCAGAACTATGCAGAAAATTTAACAATTAAGAAAGCTGAAGTTGATTCCTTCATCCTTTGTGACAGGTGGGATGTACCATGTACCACGATTTTGAACACAAAAGTTTTTAAAAAAGGTGTGGCTTATACATGTACACAAGTTTTTACGGTTTTCCTCAACTTTAGTTACTACAACCTATGGATGCTTCTCATGCCAAGTTCTAATGGCTTTCAATGTCGTTCCAAATTCAGTGCTCGTTGATAGGCTCTGGACATTGCCTCATTTGCTTCCCGTGATGGCTTGAACCTTTTTCCTTGCTGCACCAAAAAGGGTGCTCTCCCTTGTTTGGGCACTGGTTCTTGCAAGAAAAAGGAAACATAATTCAATAATAAAAAACAAATAAATATATTTATTTTTGAAAAATTATTTCTTTGGTTTTAAATTTTGTTGTTTCTTAGTATTTTGACATGGTTATGTATGATAACATTTAAAATTGAATCACAACACATTTGTACAGTCATGTATCAGAAATTGAAAGATATTTATTTATCAAAATACATGCATTGTAGGAAGCACATGCACTGTGAATTAGTATGGTTGTAACTAGTTATTTTTTCCCTCACCCTGCATGGAAACAGAAGCTGTCAAATTTTTGATCTCTATTGGATCTACTGTTGTCAGAAGTGAGATTATCTATGTAGAAATGTAGCATCAGTAATATGAATAATATGATAGTAATAGTTATTATTTGTCATGTAATATTGTAAAAAATGGTTGAATTGTCTGTTGTCTAAAAGTTTGGAAATTGGAATTTCAGTTGTAAATGAGCATGTGTACATGTATCAGAAGACAGAACAATGCATATATTGTATTAAAGATGTATTTAAAAGGTTTTTTAAAAAAATCCATGCATGTTAGGATGTAACATACACTGTATATAGTTGTAACTAGTTTTTGTTTACACACTTACCCTGCAGGGAAACAGGAGCTGTCATATTCTGATCTTGACTGCTGGATCTACTGTCCACCATAGTTAGATTATCTACCGTAGAATACAGTATTGATAAAGTACACAAGCAAAACTATTCTAGTTTTAGTACTTTTTATTTGTGATAAAAATGGTATAGTTGTCCGTTGTCTGCCTATCCTTTATCCCAAAAATTAACTTAATTGATTAACTCATGGACATCACTGCTTAAAGTAATTGCTATTATTTTAAACAATCAATCAATAAAGATGCACATGTTTGGGCTAAAGTTGTTGTTTAATAAAAAAATCAGACCCTGGGCGGGCGGGAGGGTTACAACGATAACAGAGCGCAAAGCGAACCTGCGATCAACAGAGAACACGAGGAGAGGACACATGAAACCTTATGTGATGAAATCAATCTGGAAAAGAATTAACCACTTTGATTGTAATCAAAACAATACAATTATTTTAAACAATCAATCAGTAAAGATGCACCCGTTTGGGCTAAAGTTGTTGTTTAATAACAAAATCAGACCCCAAAATAGCCCAAACAGGTGAGGTAAAAGAGAAATTGAGTACATAAAATAATAAAAAAAATGAGATATAGACATTTGAAAAATAAAATGGTGTGTTAGGAAGTTGGTGTGAGAAAAAATTGAAAAATTTAGAACAAGTTTAATGTTCAGTCACTGTTTCGCAGGCAAGAGCCCGGCGGCCCGTGATGTCTGCGACCTGGGTGTGGGAAGTCAATGGCAGAGCCAGGTAGGCGTGGAAGGCGTCGGAGCACCAATCACCCTGGAGCTTGAGGAGATGCTCTGGCACGTCGGATTGAAAAGCAAAAGTGGCGCCGCCCTGTCGAAACTGTGGGGGAGAGTAGTTGGCTGGTTCTCGGCCAATCAAAGAAAGCAGGCATTTGAGGACATGATGTAAACATTGAGAAAGTAATGGGACTGGAGCTAGAAGCTTCGGGGAGCCAAAACAATGGTGCTGATGGTGGAGCGGGAGCCAGGGCAAGGAAATGCGCTATGGTGGACATAGGACATAGAAGAGACTCAGGAATACTGGGAAGCGGTATTAGAAGAATACCCTCTCTGTGTTGAAGCGTTTTCGTCCAATGGATGCGAAGAACTGCTCCACTAGTAGTAAACTTTATGTCTCGGCGAGTAAGGTGGCGGGTGGGGTCGAAGCTCTCGGCGGAGGCGACCGTCAAATTAGACTTGCGAATAAAGGAGAAAAACACAGTGGAGAGAAAGAGCCCAGATCGTTGCGTGGGAAGGAAGGCTGGTGTCCAAGTGACGACATATCTTAATGAGGATTTGGGGAGTAATGGGGTGTTTCTGGTGGGACGTTGTTCCTAAGAGTCATTTCAGCCCTCGCTTGGTCAGTTTGATGTCAAAGCTGTCCAGAGTGTCAATCGAGAAACCGTTGAACTGGTGGAGGAGCTTGACGGCATTGAGATGGTTGAGAATGTATTGGTACGACGAAGTCTTGTTAGCGAGGAAACATGCATAAGAGGCCACTGTGTGGGGTGTGGCAGGTAAAGGAGTGATGCTATAGGCAGTGCAAAAATTCAAGAAAGACTTCCAGTGTGAGTGTAAATTATGTAGCGTGCCAGGAGCGTAGGCATGTGCCTGGGTTCTTGATACGAGGGCCGAGAGGTTAGTGGGTGTGAGAGGCTCCGTAAGCTGTGGTACGGAAGGCTGGTTGACGTCTATGGAAAAGACAAAATCTGGAGTTAGAAACCTATTTCAAAGTCAAAATATCGCGGGGGACAGGCCACATGGGTGGTGGGAGTGTGAGCAGTCAGCTGTTGGAATTGGGCCTTGTGAAAGGGAGACAAGTGCCAGCGGCTGAGGTGGTCTGCCAGGCGGTTGTCAAGTCCAGGAATGTGGATAGCGGTGAGCTCAAAATCGTGTAACGCAAACAAAAACCAAATCTCGCGCAAGCAAAGTTGCATGCCCAGTGTTCTTGAGCGGCCTGAATTGAGGGCGAGCACGCTGTTGTTGTTGTCGTGATGAATGATGAAATGATGGCCGTGTAGAGCTGGACCCCAGAGCTTCAGTGCAGCCATGATAGTCAGGAGCTCCAGGACGTTGATGTTATCACCGAAACGGTGAAGAATTGGGGCTGGGAAGGGCGTATGGAAGAACTGACCATGAAAATATCCGCCAGCACCAGTGTTGCAGGCGTCGGTGGAGAGATGCCATGGGTCACCGAGCCAAGGAGATGATTTGATGAGTGACATGCCGTTGTAGAGTGGAAGGAAATGGCACCACCAATGGAGGTCTGACCTGTTTTCCTCCTACAGCAAGCAGAAACGGGAGCCGTGGGACAGGCGGAGTGTGTTCAGAAGGGTGGACATGAACACACGAGCGGGACGGACGCATGTGGTAACGAAGGACAGGACACCGAGGAGTGACTGTAAATCGCAGCGTGAGATACAGGAGGAGGAAAGTGAGGAAGAGCAACGCTGACGCAGCTCTTTCAGACGGTCCGGTGTCACGGTCATTGACATTGCGAGGGTATCGAGTTGGACTCCAGGGAAGACCATAGACGTTGTTGGCGGACAGTCTTTGTCAGGGATGACTGAAGGCCCAGAGAGGTAAAGAGGTCACCTAGGGCGATGAAAGCTTGGGTGAAAAGGCCAGGAGTATCGGCCCCTCCGACATCGTCAATGTAATTGGTGCAGCTGTACCCGAGGGCATGATACATGTAGGAAACGGCGTTGGTTGTCCAGTGGCACATCATGGCTGAAGAGCGAAGACCGAAAGGCGGAGCGATATCAATGTAGAGGTGATCGTTGTGGCAAAATCCAAGAGATGTACGTCGCGAGGATCAATGCAGAGTTGGCAATATGCGCAACTTAAGTCCTTTTTGAAAAGATGGCATCCTCATCCTTTGCAACGAATAATGCCAGTGAGTGTGTCAATATCATGTAAACATAAGACAAAGGGCTTGCCAAGATAACTGTCTGAAGGAAGACCGCTGTTGACGGAAGAACCAGGAGGAAAACTGAGGTCTAGAACGAAGCGAGGTTTTCCAGAGCGGCTATAGGCGATTTGAAGGGGACTAGTGACCAAATCGACACAAAGAGGGTTGGCAGCGAAGGGACCGCACGTTGCCCCAAGGTGACACTCCGTATCCAAGAAAGAATCGGTGGTTTGTGGAGAGGAGAGGGCCGATCCGTGGTTCTGGTGTGAAGAAACTGGGGGATTGGGTGCGACATAGCCAACTAACCAACCGAACTCTAGGAAATCACATAGATCAGGATTGGAATAATTGCGAAGCCTGGAGCGCCATTCAGGGATATTGAGGGCTGATGGGACAGGAATCCTCAAGGTGTGAGCATTGGGGCCAGAGACGGACTGCAATCCTGTGTGAATAAATATCAGCTTGGCGGTGAGATGAGGTTTCACGGGTATTCACGGGAAGTCCATGAGATGAGACAGAGGAATGAGAGGAGGAATTGGTGGCAGAGAGGCTGCCGGACAAAGGTGTTGCTAGTCAGTTGTGTGGGGTGGTCTCCTGGTGTCAAGTAGGTACGCGGAATTTCCTTTTGGGACAGGCAAGAGCACGGTGATCGGCTTGTTTGCGAACACAAACGTGTTGTTTAGGGCAAGAGGTGCTGGTGCAATCATCGTACCACGACCAGGCGTCACAGATGTCAGACCGGGCGATAGACGAAGAGGGCTTAGTAGGCTGTTTTGCTTCCTTTTTCCTGGGGGTCTCAGATAACAAAGCAGATGGGATAAAGAACGGTTGTTTGAGGGATTCAAACGAGTCTCCCCATTTCACGAGTCCCAATTCGATCAAACGGAGAACCTTGTAGTGATAAGCGTGTACCGCTGACCACTTGTAACTGGTAGCAAGAACCATGAGATCATGGAAATGGTCGAGGTAGGCTTCGTTTTGTGCCTGTTGGCCTTTATGCTGCTGCATTATGGCGATGTAACTGGCGCAAAAAAACTGGAAGTGATAGTTCTGAATAAAGCTGAGGCTCACCTGGGGCAAAAATGTGTGGCCAGGGCTACGGAAAGCGAGTCCTCTGTGGAGCCTTAAGATCGCCCATAGATTTTGTTGTATCATCAGATGGCTTCGTTGCTTGAGCTGATGCCAAGGATGCCGAGGTGAGTTTGGCGAGCTCAAGTTGCAGCTCGAGCTTACGAATTTCGAGTTCGTGTGTCGCCAAACCTGGGAGATCATCTAGAATGTGCTTCTTTGGAGACTGCCACTGTTCTTTGAGCTCCGGTTTGAGTTTGGCGGCCTTGACGTCTTTCATGGCTTTCATTTGCGTGTTAGGGTCCTGGAAGAGATCTTTGCTGGGCGGTGGAAAGGCGAACACCTGTGCTGCCTGCTTTGATGGCCACAAGGAGGCTTGATTTGCTGTGGTGCCTTCTGGCTTGCAAAGAAGATCGTCGCGTGTTGGAAATTTGAAGTCTGGAAGGCCTTGCCATTCATAGTCGGTGGCAAGATATTTTCGACTGTTACGGGTTTTCCTTACAGGCTTGTCAGCGGACATAACAAAAGATGGAAAATTACAACGATAACAGAGCACAAAGCAAACCTACAATCGACACAGAACACGAGGAGAGGACACATGAAACCTTATGTGATGAAATCGATCTGGCAAATAATTAACCACTTTGATCGTAATCAAATCAAATCAAATCCTCCAAGTAACTAACTATTTTTAACTAAATTAACAATCAAACAATGAAAGAGATAAATATACAATTGGTTAAATGTTCACTCAATCAAAAACTTTTGGATATTTTAGTGTAAGAATCTCCAGCCTCCTTTTCCCATTGTTGTCTCTTAAAAAGAAAAAGACTGCTTTACAGTCAAAACGCCTGAAGCCTTCCGCCTAAACAATGATTAATGCGTTCATTAATCCAAAACTGTTTCGATTCTTGGCTTCAAATTTTGAAAACTCAACTGAATATTGTAATCATCCAACCGTAGCGTCCATTCGAATATCGAATGTTGATTGGACCAATAACAAAGTGTTCCAAATACGGAAAATGTTTTCGGGGTAGCCATTGGAATGATTTTCCACTACTAGCACACTGACTTGCACAGCACATTTTCCCAGGACATTGATCGACTCTTGTACAAGTGCCAAAGGACTTACCAGACTACGAAACGGAATGATGCCGGCAGCAGTTCTCCAATCTCTGCCTGAATTTCTTTCCTGACATCTGAACATGTCTTTTCCAAGAACGTGTCTAGTTTTTCTACCAGAGCCAACTTCGCTTTCTGCCATCCGTGAACTCAACGAACACCAAGGTAGACGAAAGAGCTCAAAATGGCGCCTTCGTTCCAGGACTCCTCCACCGCGTGACCAACTGTCATTTGATGTATTGTTCATTAGTCCAATCAACATTCAATATTCTAATGGACGCTACGGTTGGATGATTGCAATATTCAGTTGAGTTTTTGTGTGGCTTACATGAAGTGTAAACCACTCAATGCCATCGCCGAAGATATTTAATCCTGCATTTGTCACGGTGAACAAAATGGTTGTCACGTGGTTTACTGTGGTCGAAATAGGCTCCAGTCTACGCTCAGCTAAGTTACGTAAGCTTCCAAGCTTCAGAAAGCGGCCATTTTGTGGGTGTAATACAGCCCGTTGTCGAAGATCGTTTTTTATCTAGTTATTCGTTCATCTTTGCTGCTTAGATTTTACACGCCGGCTTTCCTACAGTCGGCTTGTGTTCTAAGTGCGGATTACAGCGAGGAGTTGTGCGCTCACAGGTCAACATTTCCATTCGAATCAGCTCAGCAGACCTGCTTGGGAATATCTCAGAAATATGTCTGAAAGTGTGTGAAAGCATTTGAAAGGCTCTGAAGTTACTTGAAAGCAAAAGAAACTCTCCTGTGCTTGTGTTAACCTCGCCGTTGTTGTTGAATCGAATTGGACGAACCATCCTCACACAGTTGACAAGAGTCTGCTGACCCACGATAATTTATTTTCGTCAGAAGTAAGTACAGTAATATGGGAATCTCTGTTGAACAATCCGGATCAAGAATCGGCTCCTATAACAATTTCACTAAAACAAAAGATGCTTTATGGCGTTGCATGGATCGTTTTTGGAATGTAATGCTAATGATGTTTTACATGAATGTTTTTTTTTTTAATACCAACATTGAAACAAGTTGTTGGACAATACAAATTATGGAATGAAGTAGTGTTTTGGCGTACCCTGAGTGTACCCAATTCATGTAATACAATGTTTACATGCCTTTGTTGATACAATGCCCATAATAAGAAAACGTCAAAGTCATACGATACCATCATGAACTTGCTTGTACATTGAACTCTGTTGTCTTTGAGTTATCTGTCTGTTTACTATTCCTGAAATCTGTAATGATGACACTCTGGGTGCGTTCCTTTGGGGTGATCTGGATCATGATCAGTGATCCAAGATCACTCACAGGGTTCATCAAAGGAACCGATGAATCCATGACCAGAGAGGATTCATCAGTTCCTTTAATGCACCAGTGATCTTGGATCACTGATCCTGATCCAGATAACAATAATAATATTTAAAGATTAAGGGGTTGTTTTTTATTGATATAGTTGGAATGTTAGCAATTAATTGATCATGTATTTTTTTTCATCTCTATACTTTATTAGCTAGCGGCCTAATCAGCCTCAACAACCCAAGTTAAAATAAAGTTACGTACTTACTTGCGCCAAAGAAATGCATCCTCTAACTGTATTGAATCTTCTGTTAAATAAAACCTCAAAGTAACATTGTTAATTATCTTATTGGGTCAAAAATTAATTGCAATGTTAATAAGCACTACTCAACATATGATTCATTAAAATATTGCTTGTGTTCTGATATTGCTATGCGTCTGTCTTTTTTTCCTAAATTCCTCCATTTGCAACCCCATAGCCACTTACCTAAACAAAATCATAACTGAATCTATCAGACCACTGTAAGACATGATACTGACATTTTTTTTTCAGTTCCTAAAATCCTCAGGTTACATGTGCAACCTCTGTTGTCAACATGACACCCATGAAACTCCACCTAATAACCTTCATCTTGAAAATAAGCATTTCAGGACTATTACTATACATCAGACTCACTATGAAAAATCTGATTGGCCGAGAGCATTCAATCAATTCACAATAGCTTTTGAACTTGACATGATAAATGCAATATCTGCTGCAGATATTACATTTATCATGTCAAGTTCAAGGTCTGCCTGGTTACTAAGCCCCTTGGAGTGTTCTCCTCAGAAACAAAATGGCTGAAATTGCTTCGCTTCTGTTTCTGAGGATGAATTAGGTGAAAAATGTATAATAAAACAATTATTGAATTTGGTTTTCGCATTATCATGAATTATCAAAACCTCGTGTCTGCGTTATCTGCCTCAGCCTTCGGCTTCGGCAGATCACACAGACCTTGGTTTTGATAATTCATGATATCATGCTCAGCCTCATTCAATAATTGTTTATTGTATGCCAATTATCTTGTTTTGATGATTGACAGGGACAATACTGAATATCTAACCATAAACAGATATTAGTTTTACCAATAGAAACTTAATAACAAACCAGATCCTTTTAATTTGTAACCTTCCCCATCAAAGCAGCTCAATTTCGTAAGCCACACATGTACGCATTGCGGACCTATTTTTGACATTTGAAGCCAAGAATCGAAACAGTTTTGGATTAATGAAGGCATTAATCATTTTTTAGGCGGAACGCTTCAGGCGTTTTGACTGTAAAGGTCAGTTACTATTTCAAGCTTCTTCTCCAACTGTATTAAACCACACTGTAAAAATATGTTGGAGAAACCAACATTATTATGCAATGATCACAATGGATTACGTAGGCATACTGAATGATACCCTTAAATTAAAACTATATTCTTCTAAAATTTCGGATGACAAAGAGGGGGTTGAAAATAAAGATTGAAATACAATTTACAAGACCTTACCTTGCTGTGGGGGATCCTCTGCAGATCTAGAAGAAGGTCCTGGCTGCTGGCCATCGTCAGTTTCCTCAAAATCATCTAGGTGTAGGAAATGCTGAGTGCCTTGAATTTGCGGGACAAGTTTTTCAGAGAGCTTTGCCTTGGGATCAGATCTTCTAAATGACACTCCATATGCTTTGCATAACAGCTGTACTTCACCCTTGTTGTACACTGAGGTTTGAAATATCTGTCCCTGTTGACTGACCATTGCTTGAAGACGCTGATGTAAATTTCGTTTATTGGCTGAGGTGTCCCCCTCGATTGTTACCTTGCTTGAGACCAAATCATTCTTTTTTTTCTGCGACCTTCTTGCGATGGGCCTCAGTTTTTTTGAAGCTGAAACTCCCTTCAAAATTCATGCAAATATTCACCAACTCCCATTTTTACGTAGCATGTAACAACTGCCATAAAAAGCTGTGATGCCAATGAAGTGACATCCTCCGGAGACACAAAGCACTCATTCTCAGCGAACATTCCTTTCCACTTTTCACGAGGCTGATTGTTACTTAAAATACTTGTCAATTCATTCTCAGCCAGGCCCTCTTGATGCAAGGACATGCTTTTACTGTTGAACAAGTTCACTCTCATCTGTTCAAGGTCAAGCACCCACTCAAACATGTCATCAGAGATGTGTAGAAGTGAACCTTTGTCATACTTCCTTGACAAAGTAACATTAAGTGTCTCCTTATACTTGGAATTCTTTTCAGCAGTACTTCTTGTCCAAGTGAGCTGTGACAACAGCTCACTTGCTTACCATACTCTGATTTGGCTTTAAGCTGCATTCGGGTAAGTACCTCGGCAAGATCCAAAGTGTCAAATTCATCCACTGCAGTATTTTAAAACTGCCACATAAAATAACGAGATAGTTATTTGCACGCGTGTGCCGTTTTGAAACTGTTTGCGTGTGCGAGAAAATGCGCACGCGTGTGTCTCAAGACTTTATAGAAATGAGGGATCTGTTAGTCCATAGCGACTTTCCGCCTGACCAACCAGAACAACAACCAGGCACCATCCCCTGCAGGAGAACCATCTGTCGTACCTGTCCTCACATAAACCAGTCAACTTCAATTCCATCACCAGGAGGACAAATTAAGATCACAGGGCATTTCACATGCACTTCAGATAACGTCATTTATTGCATTTATTGCATTTCTTGCCGTAAATGTCATGTGGCAGTCTACATCGGGGAGACAGGACGCAGATTGGCTGACCATTTCAGGGAACACCGCCTCGACGTACTACACAAGAAAAGTGACTTGCTTGTAGCGCAACACTTCAACAGCCCAGGCCATTCACTAGAAGACGTCCGTGTCGCAGTGCTGAAATCGGGGCTAGCAAGGAAGGATGTCCGCCAACGAGAGGAGATGAGACAAATCTTCAAATTCCAGACACTAGCTCCTAGCGGGATAAATCGCGATTTCTCATTTCTATAAAGTCTCGAGACACACGTGTGCGCATTTTCTTGCACGCGCAAACAGTTTCAAAACGGCACATGCATGCAAATAACTATCTCACAGTTTTAAAACCCTGAGGAAGGCAGTAATGCCAAAACGTCGGTTGTTTTATACCGCTATTAAGCATCTTTAAAGAATATTTTAACCTTTACTTATAGTTTAAAAGACGCTATGCAGTTTCTTCAATTTTATTCACTTCATCCACTGCAGTGGCTAATTCCAGGTAGGAAGCAACAACTGTATCAATTTCTTCCAAATCTTTTTCAAAAGTCTCGAGACACACGCGTGCGCATTTTCTTGCACGCGCAAACAGTTTCAAAACGGCACATGCATGCAAATAACTATCTCGTAGTTTTAAAACCCTGAGGAAGGCAGTAATGCCAAAACGTCGGTTGTTTTATACCGCTATTAAGCGTCTTTAAAGAATATTTTAACCTTTACTTATAGTTTAAAAGACGCTATGCAGTTTCTTCAATTTTATTCACTTCATCCACTGCAGTGACTAATTCCAGGTGGGAAGCAACCACTGTATCAATTTCTTCCAAATCTTTTTCACATAACTCCTCATCATCTGATGAGTACTCGAAAGAGAGAGGTAACACACAGTCTCCTACAGATATCTTGACACGATAACACTTGCAGCCATCTTCTGTCGGGACACTGTTAACCCTTTGTAGGAAATCTAAGACTGTCTTGGGAACAGGAATAAAGCGCTCTTTGTTGAAGCCTACAACCCGTTGTCTTTCCCTTTTCCCAACCCTGGACATGGCCACATAGAGATAGCACAGGGGTAATCATTCAGTATGCCTACGTAATCCATTGTGATCATTGCATAATAATGTTGGTTTCTCCAACATATTTTTACAGTGTGGTTTAATACAGTTGGAGAAGAAGCTTGAAATAGTAACTGACCTTTACAGTCAAAACGCCTGAAGCGTTCCGCCTAAAAAATGATTAATGCCTTCATTAATCCAAAACTGTTTCGATTCTTGGCTTCAAATGTCAAAAATAGGTCCGCAATGCGTACATGTGTGGCTACGAAAT